>JAANBB010000689.1:0-15041 GCA_014621425.1 Cylindrodendrum hubeiense | reverse complement strand
TCTAATCTTAGAAGCTAGAATTTTTAAGATACTTACTTATTTAAGATACTTACTTATTAAGTATATTATATCTATATAAATTAAGATTATAATATAGTATATTTTAAATATTTAAAATAGACTATTTATAAATAAAATAGTTAAGGAAAATAAAGTTTAAATATAGACTATTAATTATAGAGGATTTAGTTATAATTAGATATCTAATTATTATTTAGATAATAATAAAGATAAGCTAGAAATCATTATTAGTAACACTTAAATTATTATATTAAAGTTATAGTACTAGATATAAAGTCTTAATATATTAATTTACTATAATCCTATTTCTTAATAAAAATATCTTATATTTAGATATATAATTATTTAGATTAATAGCTTTATAATAATATTTTTCTTATTAATTTAAGACTTCCTTTATTATAGCTCTATATAGCTAAAGTTAAAAAAGGCAGTTATATAACTAATATAGTTATAGGTTATAATACCACCTCTCCAAAGAAAAGATAGGAGCCTAATAGAAACCTAATAGGGCTATAGGGCCCTATAACTCTAATATTATACAGGACTCTATATTAATTATATAAGCCTAGTTTAGTTATAATAGAACTATAATTCTTATAGGTTATTATTATTAATAGAATACATTTAATTAAAGTAGAAAATATAGAGTTTCCTACTAATTTAATAGTAAAAAAGGTTAATAATTAACACCTAAATCACTTATTATTCTTTAAGAGAGTATATAGAAAAATTATTATATAGGTATCTTACTTAGTTAGCCTAAAGCTATACTAGACTATATATATATAATTAGATTAATCTAAGACTTATATCTCCTAATAGGAAAGTATTTAATTAGATACTCTATCAAGTTAATTACAGGAAATAATAGTATTAAGGTATTAATAAGGTCTGCGATAGCCTATTAATTAATAAAGTGAAAGATTAAGATAGATAAGGATTATAATTATAGTTAAAAATAATCTTGTAAAAATCTCTTAAAAATTAAAGGTAAAAAGTCTTTATTAACTTTAATATTATATTTTAAGGTTATATCCTGGACAATAATATCCTAGATAATATAACTTTCCTTCTTTTCTCCTCTTATCTTAAGTTATATTATTAACCCTATAATTATAATCTTAGTCTCCGGGATCTATAGAGCTCTGGTCCCTGTATGTAATAATAGACTATTATCTCTAGTAATAGCTATCTTTATTATATATAAAAGACAGGCTCTAAACCTATTCTTTAACTAGAAATTAAGAGCTTTTATTATTATTATTATTATAATTCTATTTATTTAGTATAGGTAATTACTAGACAAACATAACTTTTTACTATATAGGTATAATCTTATATAAGTATAACTTTTTCTATAATCCTTATTAACTTAAAAAAAAAGGTCTTTATATATATATACAATTAAAGGTAGTGAAGTTAACTTAACTAATAGTTATTATACCTATATTAAGTCTGTGATTATAATATTCCACTATTATTATATTAAGATAGTATAATTTCAATCTTTTATATTTGAATTCTTAGCTTAACTATAAGTAATTAGAATTATACTATATTATAATAATACTATCAGGTTATCTTAGTTATATTATAATAGTACTATTAGGTCACCCTAAATTAATATAATTTAATAGTATTATTATAATATCATTAAGATAACTTAATAATATTATTATAATATTATTAAGATAATCTGATAGTACTATTATAATATTACTAAGATAACCTAATAATACTATTATAATATCACTAAGATAACTTAATAGTATTATCATGATATTAATATCATACTCAAAACAGTGACTTAAAGAGCATAATAGACTCGGTTAGTATAATAGACTTAATAGGTTAGTATTATACTCCACATAATAGCACTTCTAAGAGATTAATTAATTATAATAGGTTAAATGCTAAGGGATATAAAGAGGAAATATAGCAGAATTCCTATATACTAATAATTATTTTTAAGCTAATAAGAATAGTGGAAAAGTCATACCCGTGTAAGATTATACCCGTGTAGCAAAAAGTCATGCTTGTCTAGTAATTGCCTTAATATAATATTTAATAATAAGATTATCAAGACCTCTATCTCTTTAACTAAAAAGAAAATTTAAAAATAAAAGATATAATTCTAATTCTTCTTTTAGTATATAGCTTTCTCCCCTACTTATCCCTATTACATCCCTGCTAGTAACTAGCTAGTCTAAAAGTCCCAGATTACCTATTATACTAATTAGATATATATAAAGACTGTTATTCCTTACTATCCTTCTCATATACTCTCCAGATCTTATCTGGTCCTCGTCTACTTGAAAAGGGTTAAATTACTATTTCATCAGCTACCTGACTATTAAGATAGTTATTCTCTGACTTATCCTAGTTAAGATAGGCTATTATCTCTTCTTTTATCCATTCTCTAGAACCTGTTAATACTATATAGCGCTTAGTTATCTGCTTTTAGTCAAGGCACTAGTTATTGTTAGCTTTACTATACCATAAAGGTAGACTTATTACCTTTTAATATAGCTGGCTAGTTTTTAAACTGCTATAAGGCTGTGCCTTATACTAAGCTTCTCTTACTATAACATATCTCTAATAGATAACTTGTGGGTTATTATATCTAAGTGCTGGTACTGCTGTTGCTGTTACTGCTACTGTTACTACCGGTACCGCTGTTACTGTCAGTGCCGCTGTTGCTGTTAGTACTACTGTTACTGCCAGTATCACTGTTACTGTCGGTGCCACTGTTACTGTTAGTGCTGCTATTACTATCGGTGCTACTATTACTGTTAGTATCGCTATTAGTGACAGCAAGAGCTCTGCATAATGTAGAGGATATACCTTCGAGGTCATTATATAACCTAGTGTGTGGCATCTACTACATCTAGGCTGTGCCTTTAGTTATATTACTACCTTAACTGCTTTAAATGCACTAGGCTCTCACTGGGTGCTTAACTGTGGTCTAGTTAAGCTGGTAGCTATCCGATCAGATCGATAATGTGGCTCTAGTAGTAACTGATGACTTTCACTGTGGCTAAGATGCCAATGTATATGGAAATGCTCTAGGTAAAGGGCTTGGTCTTGCTCTTATAGAGTCTTGAGAATATGAGCACAAGGGAGTCCTTGAGATTGAGTAAAAGAGCCAGTGCAGTTAGGCAGGTCTTCTTTTAATAAGAGCCGCTTTCGCTGTTCCTTAACCTTCCATAGAGCCTCATGAGATATCCAGCCACGTACAGAACTATACAGTGGTCCAGAGAGCTCAATTGGCACCCGCATTTGCTGCTTAGCTTGGTTGGCTCGTAGCTCAGCTAGTTGATTAAGCAGTGCATGCTTTATAGCCCTCCAAGCTTCAAAGAGATCTGATGTAGATGTTTTAAGATAACTTTTTAACAATACATGGATACCTTCAACTCGGGAGGTAGCTACATTACCAAAATGAAGGTGCTGATCAACCCAAGCCTTCACAAGCTTTTCCTTATATAGATCAAGCCAATTAGTCTTGATATATCTAACTTCCTTAAGGAATTCTGGTAAGTAATGCCTTTCAATCTCTTAGATATGTTAATTGAAGATCTTCTCATTTGGTGATTTTATAATTGAATGCCAGTGATTGAAAAATTCATTCCAATCTCTTTATCCTTATTAATAGGCCTCTGATCCTTATTAGTGATATATAAAGGTTGGTCAGCAGTGGCTAAGAACTGCCTTATTGGCATGCCAGAGGCATAATAGTGAGATTGAAGATGGAAAGCATTTAGCCACAGCATTCATACAAGCCATACAACAATCTGTTAGAATAACAGATAGAAGCCTTATATTACAGAGCTCATATATAGACCTAAGCCAGTCTAGGGCCCAGATGTAGTCCTCCTCAGTCTCGCCGCTCAGGAATGCAAAGGCAATACAGAAAGATCACTAGCAGGCATCAATACCGATCATATCAAGGAGTGGTATCGCGTATTTGTTCGTCTTGTATGTGCAATCCAAGAAGAGCAGATCTGGGTAAGCCTGAAAGTATACCAATAAGTCAGGATGAGCGAATAAGACAGCTATAACCCGGCCATCTGGATCAAGCTACATTCAGTTCCAGAACTCTTCTTCATCTAGCTGGTTAGCAAGGGCGTGGATAGTACTTTAACCCTCACAGAGATCTCGTCTACTATCTGCAATATAATTGTAGATATCTTGCTGCGTTACAATTAAATTGGAGTTCTGACGGGTATAGATCCTAATATCCTTAGGGACTATTCCGGCATTTAAGAGGCTGGCAATTATAGATTTATCTTTATCAGATAGTTCCCGATATCCTGGATGAGCAGATTAATATGAACTTGGCTCATGGTTATGTAAGGCAAATCGTCTATCCGGACGATGCCGCAAAGACCAAGTGGTCTTATCATAAAACTACTTAGCTAGTACCGAGAAGGGACAGCCTGTTCCTCGTGTAGTAGTCTTCCACTTGCGGTCTTTTAAGGCGCTAGGAGGGCGGCAAGCACAGTCACATATGTATGTGACTGTCTACTTCTTAACAGCCTTCTCTGTTATTGATCGTCCAGTAACAAAGACATAGCCTCGTGGGGCTGCCCATACGTTGATCGCCTTAAATAGGGCATCCCGGGACTCATAGTCACGCTCGGGAGGGAGGCAATCGTCTGGAAATGATGTTGTTCTTTCAGTTGGATCCATCTTTGCAAATAGCAAGGAAGAATTACGCTTGGTAGGCGCGATGATTGCTTAGGATCGCGGCGCGTTCTGTTGTGGCCGAGCCGGGCTTACATAATCGGCACGGGGCCCCGTGGCCCTATTGGGTCCCGAGTAGTCCTAGCTTTAGTTCTAGCTTTAGATTTAAGAGGGACAATTTGGTGTGACCGTCTACAGCGGTGCCCTAATCGAACAAGCGTTTACGCATCACGATAGAGGACCTTTTTATCCTCTCTGTCAAACCCCAGGTGCGGGGTTAGAGTCAATCTAATTAGATAACGGAGTCCACAGCCCTATTTGAGAGCGAATGGGAGGCAGAGCTATAAGAGTCTTCAGAGCACATTTTTTCCAGTAAGCAATCATTTATATACTGCAAAGATCCATCACATGTTCACCTTGCAGCATACAGCACGTGATAACGCGTTGACACTGCCCTCCTCGCGTTGTGTGGCAAATCGCGTAAGTGCCTCACTGCTGACCTAAGTGCATATAAAGTCAATCTTCATCGTACGTTAACAACTCACATTCCGCCATATCATTTTGTTCATTTCAAATACGAAGTATATTAACATCCTACTTTGTAAATTATGGCGGCTGATAAACTCGGATTTCACCTGCACGACGACGAGTGTGACAAGTATGAAACCGACCTATTGAACCAGCAGCTTCTTCGGTGGATCGTCAATGATACTACCTCTCGCAACGAAGCTCGAGCTATCATTCAAGGATATTTCCCGGGGCGTCTTAAGGCCGCCGAGGCATTCTTAAAAACCAAGGAAGGGGCGCCTATCCATCCATATGTGCCAGACTTGAAGCTCCTCCCCTGGAATCTGCCACGCGAGGTACAGAATTGGTTTGAGGGGGCCTTATCCAACATCAACGGCACAAAGGGCGGTCGCCCCTCCTCTCTAGTCCTTATTGGACCGCCTCATTGTGGGAAGACGACGTTCGCTTTGACGTTTGGCCATCCAGGTCTCATGACAGACCATTGGAATGTGGATGAGCTCCTGAGGCCGGGGATGACCCACCTTGTCTATTATATACCCCTATATTAATTAAAGCCTAAAGTTAAATAATTCTCACTTAACTTTATAGATAGTAAAGACCTAAAAGATAACAAAAACACCGCTGCTGTTGGATTTAACATGGGAAATGTGGTCCAAGCAATGGCCGACTAGGGTCCCTTGAGCATGCTTTTAACATTTGGCCAATCCCGTATTTAAGGCTCCACAGCTCCAGAAAATATTACGGGGTGTGAAAAGGAAATACGGCTCTGACGAGACCGATTAGGTTAGGTTAGGCATTTGGTGAGCTTTTAGTTTCTTGGAATCGAGACTTTCTGGTACTCATTTCAATAAGAGCAAAATGGATGTGGAATGAAATATATTCTACGCCATCGCGTATTGTGAAATCCATTTTTAAGACAAAACCAGCCTCTTATTTCTAGTTTCATGTTTGGATATCACGTTGATGCTGGAGACTCTGCGACATCGCTATACGAAGACAATTTCCGTAATTGGCAGGGCGACAGGTGATAATGTGGAGTGTAAATATTGGAAAATTTCAGCTCCGTAGATGTTGTGATTGAAGGATGTGGTTCACCCACCGGGAACAGGGTGGGATGCGATGGGATGCGATGGGATCGCGTGTTTTGCAAGCACGCCATCAACCGTTGCGCGCGGCGCTGTTCGAGATAAGTAGTTGAAGTGCTATGCGTTCGTCTGAGATACCCAACCAGCGGTATCGGTCCAAATCTTGTAATTGTTCAGCACTTCCGAAAATGGTTACCCTGTTCGCTTCGCAAGGGTAGAATTTATTGTAATTCGTTGTTTCGTGAGGAGTACCGAGGCTAGCATCTCTTCAACATTATTAGCGCATTAGACGTGATCCGACTATGCTCTTATCAGAACGCCGCCCCTGCATGTCGCGATGTGACCCGCTGAAGGCGACACCGATGTCGTAGTAACTGGCCACTAGAACTCGAACTATACCCTAAAATCGTCCTTAGACGTGAATGATAAGAATGCCCCATATCCGATGCGAAAAAGAAGCCCTGCAACATACCTGCGCACCATTTCTCGCCAAGATGTCTCAGCCCCGAGAAAAAGATCAGAAAACCGACATCGTTGTCAGCGAAGTTGGCGGTGATGTTGGCTCCAAGGAGAAGACCGAATCCCAAAATGAAGACACTCCCATCTATGTCGAATCTAAGAGGTCTTGGAAGTCTTACTTCTGGTCCAGTGAGGCTCCCAGCAATGAATTAGAAAATACACATCACTGATAGTTGTAGCACTCGATGTTCCTAAGGAGGAAGCCAGGTTCCTAACGAAGCTTGACTTGACCCTTATCTCGTCCTCAGCTCTGGGTGTCATGTGTCGATACCTTGACCAAGCCAACATCAACAACGCGTTTAGTATGTGACTTGCTGAAGAGCTGGAATTTTGCTGATACGTTTTGTAGACAGCGGCATGAAGGAAGATCTTTCGCTCTTCGGAAACGAGCTCAACTATGCCAATGCCGTTTGGAGTGCGGCATACGTCTTTGGACAGGTTCCTTCGAATCTTCTTCTTACCCGAGTAGGTTGCCTGAGACTCATGATTACACTTACAAGAAAAACGTGCTGACTGGAACCTAGGTCAACGCACCACTTTACATTGCATTCCTTGAGCTTGGTTGGACCATCTTTACCTTTGCCACTGCAGGTGTGCAGAATGTCAATCAACTATACGTCTTCCGCTTTTTGTGTGTATGTCGTCTCCCAGTACTCGTGCAATTACTAAGTTGTGTTTAGTGTTGGTCTTTTTGAGGCCGGCCACTTTCCGGCTGTCATATATGTGTGCTCAAGCTATTACAAGCCTCACGAATTGGCTCGGCGCAATACATTGATTCAAGTTTTCACCTCTGTTGGTCCTCTATTTTCGGGTTTCTTGATGGCGGCTGTTTTCACCGGGCTGAATGGGGTCAACAATCTGGCTGGATGGCGGTGGATGTTTATGTGAGTGTCGTTAGTTTCCCGCATCGAACTAAGCTAACAAGAGCAGTGTCTGCGGCTGTGTTTCTTTTCCCTGTGCTGTTTGGACTGCATTCGCAATGCCTCAACTTCCTAGCCGAGCAAAGGCCAACTGGTTTGTCTCCCAGTTCTTGGTGATTGACATTTCTAATTATTCTAGGATCTTCACCCAGGAAGAGGTCGAATTGGCTCGTGCAAGAATGCCTACCGAGGCTAAGCCTCGCACTGGATTGTTCAAGTGGAAGCATATCAAACGCTGGCACACAACGTGGCATGTGTACCTCTGTAAGGACATCAACCGATTTTATTGACCCTGGATGCTGATGAGTGAAAAGTCCCTTTGTTCTTTGCATTCCTGGCTCAGTTTGGCCAGGCTGGAGGATCGAGTAAGTTGGTACGACCCATACCGTATATGGCCGACTAAATTTTCTAGTGATTTTCTGGGTGAAGAGCTATAACGTTGAGGGACAACCGCCTGTCTTTTCAGTCCCCGAGATTAACATCATTCCTCTTGGTGTAAGTTGCCCTCTGTAGTGTGATAGAATCGAGCTTACTATGTTTAGATCAACATTATTAGCATTTTCTGCACCCTTCTCAACTCTTGGATTTCCGATAGCTTGCCTGGATCAGCTAGGTGGCCGGGCATGTTGTTTGCCAGTACAATGGCCATCATTTTCCCAACTGCACTTGCTTCCACACCGGTCCACCCCCCAAACAAGGCCACTCGTTGGGCCCTGTACTGTAAGCTCTTTTCAAAACATCATATTGGAATAATTACTAACTTTCTGTCTCCGTAAGATCTGACCGCTTTGGGAGGAACAGCCGCTGGGATTACTTGGACCTGGGTAAATGAGGTGAACCGAGATGATCCAGAAAAGCGGGCATATGTCTCTGCCTTGGTTAGTCCACTTTTACCTCCACTTGCAAACTTGAGCTAATGAGGATGGGCAGATGAACGCCTTTGCTTACATATTCACTGCCTGGGTTCCTATCTTTACCTTCCCAACCTACTTGCAGCCGTACATCGTCACTGGTAATTACATTACATCTGGGTTCGGAGCAGCAGCAGTCATCACAGTTCTCTTCATCCGGTACTGCTATAACCGAGATCATAAGGGGAAACACGAGCAGCGCTCGACTTCGCCGGAAGATAATGAATCGGCACATGGATATTAGTTAAGTTTCTTCGTCAAAGAAGATGGTACTGGTATTCGTTGTAGCTGGGAGCATATTGGTGGTGGATTATGTGAGCTAAGTCAATCAAATTGAGTAATTAAATGAGAGGCTAGATTACTAGTAACAATGAGTTTGATAAGGGTTCATGTTCATGCAGTTCAAAAAGATCAAGAATATAAATCTGAGTTTGCAATAATATGCATATTCTCGGGATTATCAACCTCGCCAGAGCCTATAACCATATCAGAACGGTAGATACAGAAAGGTTGAGGGGGAAAGTGACGGTAATGGCAGCTTGTCAAGTGTGATTACGCAATGGTCGCAAAATGAGTCCAGTTATTCCAGCAGACATACGCAAAGTTTGGCAAGATTGACATCGTCTTCCTGAACGCAGTTGAAGACCCTGAAGTCAACTTTGTAAATGATCCAACAAACAATTTGGTCAAGGAGGCCCGAACGCAGGTGCAGTATAATTACCCGGCAAATGCGAGAGAGAACGGCAATGAGGACAGTCCACTGAAGCCTCCCATAACTAAGATCTTTGACGTCAACATCACGGGCTATATGTACGGCATGAAGCTGGCTGTTCACTATCTGGTCAAGAACCCCGGCGGGCGGATCATCGTGTTTGGATCCTCCACTCCATATATAGCCATCGCCATCGAGCTACTATACGTGACCTCGAAGTACGCTGAGCTTGGGCTAGTCCGCGCTACAGCTCAAATGTCTGAATTTCGCGATAACGGCATTTCCATTGGCTTTGTTGTGTCATTCCTTGTTCGAAGTCCACTGACTCAGTATGTTTAGAATTTGTTAGCAAGAGTTGTCCCTTGACTTAAATAGAGGATGTAACAAATGCTGTAGAGATTATTCTTACGATTAGGGTAAAGAAGGCGAATGGAATGAGCATAGCAATCCTGAGCCAGAAATTGGCTGAACGAGAGTCACCTGTTATCCAACAGATGCAGACACTTCTTTTCTTGGTGGTAACACGTATTTCAAGCTCAGCTCTCTAGGGGGTATGTTTTTGAATATTATTTAGTAATCTTCATACCTGATCCTATGAGTAATAGATATTGATAATATTAACATCCCCAAATCTATATTAGAGGTTCCTCTCCAGTTCTGTATACCTTGCCGATCAACTATGCTTTTTTCCGATACGCAAAATCCGTGAAGCAAAAATTGCCCTGTCCGATATATTCGGCACCAAATTTTGATCGGATTCTTTTACCATCGGTTCCAAAAAAAGAACGCGCCGCAGCCCATGGATCCGATTTCCAACCTTATATCTTGCTTATTATAAGCCATGCCGAGAGTAAACACTGTCATATCTCGGCGGGGAGGTACGTGATGTGGTAAACGTGATAGTGGCAGCGTGTCCTTCTTGGCGGTTGGCAATCTCTGGTACTTTATACAACGTGGGAGTTTCTTCAGTGCCACCTAGAGTATTGTATCATATGGAGACATTGGAGACTTTGAACTAAAATTGCAATTATGCGGTGACAGGACTTCTCACAAACAGAAAATGACATGTCTATAATTTTGAAACATAAGAATGTTTATATATAATTTAGGAAGCTTGATATATAACCAGATACAAGAAAATATTCCTAACTAACCTATAGTTAACAAGAATGTGTCAACATTGACAAAAGTATCCCAGCAAAATACATAGAGTTTAACATAAATTCCACCGCCTAGTAGCTGATCTTCTGTCCAGGTACAGCTCGCAGTCGACTGGATCCATTGACCTGGAGGTGCAGTACTCAGGTTTATCGACTGTAGACCCGCGGACCTTGAGCCCCCGTATATACATTTTAGCTGGCCAACTGAACATCCTCCTAGACTAACAATCGGTAAGCGAATCCATGTTGAAAACTGGTAATTTGCTCCTGCAGTGATTGTGGTCGCATCTATCTGTTGCTGCAGATAGTTATAAAATCCGCCATGGGGGTTTGCGACTTTCAGAGAGCACGGTCCATCCTTTGAGACGCTGTCATCCAAGCTTAATGTATAGCCATTTGCGGATTGAAGGCCCCATGGCTCAATGACAGGTGGATCGCTGTCAAACCCACCATTGACAAGGACGGGTGTGGGTGTAGCCGCGGTAGTTGAGGTAGGTATTTCGATTGATGTGGATGTTTCGGTGGAGGATGTGACACTCGAATCTAAGACAAGCGAATAAAACTCTGTGGTAGTTGCTTGGGTCGAACCAGTTGCAGTGGTAGTTTCGGTCGAGTGAGTTGAAATCGTCAGTGCAGGCAGAGGCGAAGCGTCGGCGGTGGAAGGAGAGGATGGAATTGCGTAAATTGATAATGAAGTTGATAGTGTTGAACGAGAAAGTTGACCAGTCGTCGGTTTCATTGTTGAACTGGTGATTTCAATACTCGAAGGAGATGCTGATGGCAATTGACTTTGGACTCTGCATAAACCAGCTTCAGAGCCCACGGCCAGGTAGGCTAGGGTCGTAATTCCAATTTGTAATATCATAATGAAAGAGTAGAAGGCCTTCAGAACAATCAAGCATACAATGAATGTTGCTAAATGAAAAATATCTCTGCAGGTTGAGGGAAATACTGCGCTTTTAAAAAAGGGAGCTTGTCCGAAAATAAAATAAATCAATACAGTAAGATGAGGATTTCGCCAAGGCGCTATCATATTACTGACTGATGCTTTTTGGTACAAATGAACTATCCCTTTTGTGGGTAAAGAAACAGAGCAGATCAAAACTTGAGGCTGACCTATTGATCTTTAGCGACCACCGCTGCCCTACAACAGGACAACAATCGTAAGAGTACGAGTAATGGAGTTTCATGACTAGCTCCAGGATACCCATGTTAACTATCCGCCACATTCAATATTGACGAGAAAAAGACACAGATTTATTACTCGAGCCAACCGACAAATGTTCTCTCAACTGACTTTTGGTGTTTCCCTCTCTCTCTTTCTGATATGGGCCTGATTATGTTGCGGGAGGATAATACTGTGCGGTTTTGTGGTGGAGCGAGTGACGCGTTTACCAACCTTCAGGGGTTGTACTTTGCAACCTCTTGAACCCCATATCTTCTGACACACAACACAATTATACGAGAAGATATTAACTTGAGCCCCTATTTTTATGTACTGCTAAGATTTATTGCAACTTGTAGCTGGCTGCAAACTTCTTCATTCGTCAGAACATGTATGGTTTACTAAGGGAATATCCGTACATCACGGGAACATAATGTGTGATATTTCTCTGTAAGAAAGGCAATATGAGGTCCTGCTTGACCACCACCCCTTACCAACTGCTGCATAATCGGGTCATAAGAACACTCAAATTCGCGACCTAATAACAATCTTAATTCTAGGCAGCAAATCGTTGCTTGGCTGTCAGGTTAGACTTAGGCTCCAGGATTGTGGGTGCATCATGGCCGAGTGGTAGTAGTAGTAGCAGTAGTAGCAGTAGTAGGTATCGGACCCCACTTAGCTGGGCTGAGCTGGGCTGGGCTGGACTGGACTGGGCTTGCCTGGGCTTGTCTGGACTGGGCTGGATCAAACTGGCTAAGCTGGTGTGAGTTAAGCTAAATAGGATTAGGTTAGGTTGATTTAATTTATGAAGATTCTACTCCACTCCTTCAGAAATGTCACACCCAGTCGAAAGGATTAGCCCTGCGGAGTTTTAGCGATATCCGAATTTCTCAAGTTCTCACGGTATTACTGGAATCTACCAACTTATATCAGAGCAAGATTTCCTCTGATTACCAGGATGGAGATCAGCCTTCGGAATCCTTTCTCAAATATGTGCACTCATAGCAATTGCCACAGGGGTGGTAGGCACGGCCAGTCACACAAACGTGTATACCCACGGCGAGTTCTCTGTCAGCGGGGTCATCACGTCCGATAACAATAATTTCTCCGGCGAATCCATGACAGCTAAAATGAAGAACAACCTGTGATCAAAAAGTCAAGATGGTGTTGGTGTTACAGTAGGATGCGGCCAGCACTTTGACCAGGAGGTTTGTTCATCGAGGACTGCCAGGAAGTTGTCTTAGCTGGTATGGCTGGTTGAAGTGCTCTACAACTGCCGCGCGCTGGGTGGCCTGGGGTTCATCTGGTTTCGTTTAGGATACCATGATGGACTGGATTTGAGCGGGACGGAGGCACTTCAAATATTAGTCAATAGTCCGCTCGGGTAAGTCGACATAAGTGTAAGGAATTTCGATGGTTCTCGTTCATAGTCAAGCCTAGGACCCTCTTGAGTTTCATTTCGTTCGTGGCCACTGTCTGACTCGGACTTACCGGCAAAAGAAATATCATGTGCCCACTGCCTTTCAGATTCGAGAAGCCCGAGATCTGGTGTGTTGTGACGGGATGTGAAACCCCAGAGGCTTCACCCTTTCCCCTCGTGGCCGGACTACTCTAGTGCAAGATCCAATCAATTATCGGAGTAATTATTCAGCAACCGAAGTCAAGCGCGCAGACTCCCGGGTTGATCAACGTTTGCTCATTGTCTGTGGAGAGACCCCGAGTTGGAGACGGCCCACTTTCTCCAATTACCGTTTTAGACAAGGGTGGGCAAGTCGACCAGGATGTGCGAAGCCAAAAGTGAGCCAAGAAAAGGTCCATAAGTAAGCGTTGTGGATGGACGTTGAAATGAAGTAACAAGTGTTCTATAGCAAATGCCCAATTGTCAAATTACATCCTCATGTCCAATATGGCCACCGAAAGCTCCCACAGCATTATCTACACGAATGAGAAGTCCGAGGCCATCCGTGTGGCCGTCGTCCAGGCTGAACCCGTCTACTTCGACCTGCAGGGCGCTGTTGGAAAAGCCATTCGCATCATTGAGGATGCCGCCAATCAAGGTGCCCAGTTGGTTGCATTTCCGGAGGTGTGGATTCCAGGCTACCCGTACTGGATTTGGTGAGTCCTGGCAGACTCGGTGACTGCGCCTCGCTTCCTAATACTGACATGGCATAGGACTCGAGGCTGCGATATTGAGATGGTCCAACGCTATATTAAAAATTCACTTAGCATCGGCTCCGACGAGATGAAGCGGATATGTGCCGCTGCTGCTAAAAACAGCATTACTGTCGTGCTTGGCTATTCTGAGCGTGATGGCAACTCACTCTTCCTCGGACAGTGTCACATTGGATCTGATGGTGTGATCAAGATGAAGCGCCGAAAAATTAAGCCCACCCATATGGAGCGAACAATCTTCGGCGACGGTGGTGGAGATTCGCTCTTGAACGTTGTCAACGATGAGAAGATTGGCGCCAAGATCGGCTCCCTCTGCTGCTGGGAGCATTCCCAGCCTCTCCTCAAGTTCCACACACACTCTCAGGGAGAAGAAATCCACATCGCCGCTTGGCCGGCTCAACTACCACACGAGGAGGGCAAGGGCCTATGGTCGACGGCTAATGAAGGTGAGTTCCCACACAGCCAACCAGTATTGTGCTTCTATTCAGCAGTCGGGCGCATGACTAACACCACATAGGATCTCTCAACCTCTCAGTTACCTACGCCGTCGAAGGAGGTTGTTATGTCTTGCACGCGTGCTCCATCATCAGCAAGAATTGCGTCGACCTGATGAAGACCCACGAGGGTGACCAGTACTACGCTTCTGGAGGTGGAGGCTCTTGCATCATCCGTCCCGACGGAAAGATCATCTCGGAGCGTCTACCTGACGATGTTGAGGGTCTTATTGTTGCGGATCTTGACCTAAACGATATCCTCCGCTCGAACGCTTATCTAGATACTCAAGGTCACTACAGTCGTCCGGATCTTCTGTGGCTTGGTTCAGATACTAGAGCTAAGCCAAGAGTGAGGCCTGATCAGTACGAGAGGGCTTTGATTGTGACTAACGACAACATACCAGTCACCCGATCCCTCGTCAGATACCTTATTAAATATAACTATCTAAACAAGTAAATAAATATGAACAACTGTTTTTCTTATGATGTATGTACTGGCCTGCATCGACAGCCGACTTAGAGTATTTCAATCAGATGTTGCAACAAGCGGGCCCGTCGCCGAGTTCTGGCGGGGACTGGACGAAGCATCGGTATTGCGTCTTGAGCCCCATGGTTTGTGAGTGAGATAACACGAGGCCTCAATACCACGCTTTGTGCAAGCCGTACAG
>JAANBB010000688.1:0-15177 GCA_014621425.1 Cylindrodendrum hubeiense | reverse complement strand
CGCGTAGGGGTTGCGGCCGATGGGTGTAGGGTAAGCAGACGGGACTTGTGCGTTCGCATCGGTTCGAGGCCACCACTTGGTGGTCGTCGTCTGTGTTGAGGATGAGGTGTAGGGTAGGCTACTTGGTGTTGGGCGCGGTGAAGGCTATCCTCGATCCCTTACGCCAGGGCATGGGTGTAGGGTAAGTCGGCTGGACTTGGTCAGCCCGTCCCCATCCGATTCACCCTATCTCCGATATCCCCCCATGGATTTTATGTTTTGCTACGCCTTCAAATACACAGACATCGCCGCCTGCTCCTCCCATCTCAATCGACCCAGACCAAAAACTATACCAACCTGACCAGGCTTTGCGCCAACACGACGAGGATCGCCTGCCAGCCAGGGTCTCACTGATCTTGTCTGTGAAGAGCCCATCGCTCCCCACGACCGCGCTCTCAGCAAGTTTTCCTCGTCACACTCTCATCACACTCGTCACACTTGGGTCATCTACAACTAGACCCTTGGTTCCAAGCCCTTCCGCGACTCCACACCACACGATCTCAATCGGACCTTCGCAACACCACCGAGCGACCGCACCCTCTACTAGATCACCATGAACCACGCACGAGTCAAGGCCCTCAAGGCTGACGGCAAGACCGTCTCCAGAAAGGCCCTCAAATCTGGCCGTGCCTCGCTTAGCACCACCCCTCGCGACTCGCCTATGGCCTCGCTACTGACGTCACCTGCCCACTCCGCGGCCCCGAGCCGGGTGGGCTCCGACGACGACGACTACGACGATGACTTCGAAGATGCGATGACCATGAGCACCACTTCGGCAAGCTCATCGCTTGAGATTGGCGAGGAGGGCATCAGTACTTTCGACGCAAAACAGCTCATCGAAGAGCTCCAGGACCGCAAACACAACAACAGCGAAACCCGAGAACAGTTGTTGGAGCTTTACATCAAGATCTTGCGATCTCGTTACACCCCCCAGACCCACGAGTGGCTTGACGAAGCCGCCACCGAGCTTGGGGAACTCTTCCTCCGAGCCGCAAACCGGGGAATGACGGCCCGGGAACGCATGCTTAGCCTTCAGGCCTTCATCTTGACTGTGTCCACCTCCGAGGAGGCTGACGTGTTCGAACATGGCCAGAATACCCTGAAGCAGATCATCAATGATGACGATGATGAGGAGTGCGAGGTCTTTGCCATTTACGCCTACTGCTTCGCCGTTCTCTACGGAGGAGGCTCCGAAGAGGCTGCGCAGGAACTTCTTGATTACCTTGTCGACATCGTGCAGACCGATGGAGAGAGCGTCGAGGCCCATGACAACGGCCTTATCGTTGCCGCCGCCCTCCAAGCATGGGCCTTTGTTGCAAGCCATGTGGAAGATCTTTCGGATACCGCCGACTTGGCCCTTGACGCCTTTGTGGACCAGCTCGACAGCACCGACATGAATGTCCAGTCCCATTCTGCCGCCTGTATTGCGCTCATTTTCGAAGCGTCGCGCAATCACGAGGAGGAGACCGGCGAACCCTTCCAGCTTCCATACGACCCACAGAGATTGACTGGCCGAATGAGTGAGTTGGCCAAGCAAAGCTCAAAGACGGTGGCGAAGAAGGACCGCAAAGGCCTACGAGACAGCTTGAACAGCGTCGTCACCTCCCTTGAACGGGGGGTTGGCCCTGGCTACTCTGCGGCTGGCTTTGCGCCGGACAAGAGGAATAGACTCTCTACGGCCGATGCCAACGAAGATGGTGTTGTTGAGTTTGGCTATCGCCTGAGACTTCGTCTCGGGAACAATGTCGCACCCATCGATACCTGGTCTCTCTCCTCGCGGGTGGACATGCTGAAGATTGTTTTTGGCGGCCATCTCCAGAAGCACATGTTCGTCAACCCCGTTGTCACCGAGTGTCTCAGCGACGCCGACTTTTCCAAGAACAACCTTGCCAAGAAGGCTGCAAAGCACCTCGTCGCCAAGGGTGGCAAGAGATAATTCACAAAAAAAGAATCCCTTTTTTAGTTTGAGCATGAGTACATTAGTTTGTTCTTTTCGGGTCTGGTGTAATTGTCATGGGCGAGCAAACATCGTAGCCCTTCTGCGATTCGCATCGCGCATCATTTCTCATAGGCGGGCACCGACCATGTCTCTCGTCTTGGGTAAACTAAAACAGCCCCAGGCAGTTGGGCGCATTCATTACACAGAATAGATAGATCAGTTTTTTCTTTTTAGTTTTTGAATACCCATTTGCAATTTCCAATTGAGATGCCCAGCTCTGTTGATGTCGATCCAACCTTGTCACGCGCATCGGAGCCCGCCGGAACACTGACACATGGGCTCACCTCCGTCACCGAGCGGTTCACCCCGATCTCCGCCGGAGTACGGCATCGTCGCACCGCATACCGCCGCAGTTCAGATGCCTAGTGTTTAGGCATTTCAAATGGATCCTTCTTTTCACAAGTCGGACGAGTTGTGGGCTGTAGCATCTAAAATAGGATCCGTGTTGCTGAAATGTGGTGGAAGGACGACCAGCATGCATGCTCAAGCCCCTGGTTGCCTGCGAACGTAGTTAAATTTCTGCACGCTGAATGCAAGCCAAGACGTTAAGCATAAATATAACTCTCGGCAAAGGATTTCTATTATTACTGTGGTCTAATGCATTACTGTGTACGTCCAAGGGTAGTTTAGTGAGTCGTCACCGCCGCTGTCCTTCAAACAGTCGCCCGCCAATTGCGAACCCAAAGCAGTCGAGCACAGACAAGGAGAATCGTACCCAATAGAACGATTGAGCCCGCAAATATGCCGACTGCGTACCGACCCAACCGCGTGTATACCAGTACTCCGGCAATAGGATTCCCTGTAAGCGTGCCTGCTGAACATATCGCCATCATGACGCCGATGCGAAGGCCGAGGTGTCTTACGTCCGTGGTCGTTTCAGCAACGCATGCAGATCCAAGGGGCACAAGCCCTCCAGAGAAGAACCCATAGAGGATAACAAAGGCAATCAGGCCTGCCAGGTTGGTAGTTATCGGAGCCCAGCAAAATATCAGCACTGTCGTTACAAACGACGTTGCTATGAGAATATTGAACCTTGGAGTGTTGGGTCAGCACTACAAAGAATTCCAAACGGAGCTGTGCATCTTACCTGCCGCATCTGTCGGCAATCCAACCCATGGAAATTCTTCCAACCACAGAGCCTGCGTAGCAAATTGCCAGGAGATTGTCCCCCATTCTCGGGGGCACCGCACTCTGGGAGAAGAGTCCAATGTAGTTGAAGGGCACAAGCATCCCCATGAAGATAAAGAAGAGCGATGCACTGAGGACAAGAAATTGGCGCTGAAATATCTCTTTGAATGAACTCGGAGGCGGTTGAAGTGCGTCTCCGTGAACATTAGGCCCTGCAGCACCCTTCCGCTCCTTGACGAGAAAGCAGGCCATAGCGAGAGCTGGCAGCGAAGCAAATGCGATGATGCGAAGAGTCCATGGGAATCCGAGGGTCCCAAAAAGGTTCCCGATCACGATGGGCCAAATGATGCCACCAATGGAAGAACCAGAGATAGCTAAACCCAAGGCGAGGCCTCGGTGTTTGTTAAACCACTCAGCAATTGCACCGGCTGTGGGATAGTACCTTTTAGTACCATTAACGGCGTATTCTTTACTCCAAGGCGTAGTGAACTTACAACATAGCATTTCTAATGCCAAAGAGGAATCCATGCGATAGAAGAACCTGATAAAACTCGCTGCAGAAGCTGGTGCAGATGTAAGACGACACACAGATGATAGCGCCAGGTATCATGATGCGTCGTGCTCCCCATCTGTCGAATGCAGGGCCAACGAAGAGACCACCGATGAACATCAGGAAGAGCTAATCTGAAATCAGTATACCGCGTGGCTGTGTGAGTGTAGGGCTAGTGAGGGAGCATACTTGAACACTGCCAATCCAAGCCACGGTCGAAATTTCTCCGTCTTTTAAGAAAGAGTCAGAGTGCGCTTGGAAAACCCCAAAGGAATTCATGATACCTACGTGTGTGAGCATGCTCCGCCTTTCTTAGAGACTAGGGAGATCTAGGGAGATGGGAGGAGATATACCGAAAGCTGTGGTGAAGTTCAAAAATCCTCCCAAAACAACAAGCCAGCCGCGTGATCCTCCATCAGGGATAGTAGCCTCCCAAACAACGTGTTCATCGTTCTCTTTAGGTCTCCCAGGGGCATTCAAAGCCGCGTGCAAGGCGGACGTCGTAGGGCTCATCTCTGTCCATGGAGGGGGTTCTTGGACATCGACCACATAAGGAAAGGCATGGTTTTGGTGTTCGGTGATATGCAGTGAGTCTGTAGATGGAACAGAGCCAGGGCGAAAAAGATCGATCACTTTTCTGGAGGGCAGCGGCATCGCCACGGTTGGAGGTGCAGTCGGAGGTTGGCTGCGAGTCCGACGACTCTCTGGATCTCCGATAGTCGAATTAGGGTGCTGATTGTGGATAATAAAATACAGCTAAGAGGTCTTCGTGTAGCAAGGAGTGAGGTTGGGGGAGTTGAGAGAGATCCGTGGTTGACGAGGGAAGCCTGCGTGTTTGAGCACGCGCTTGATAAACATGATGGGGCTGGGAGTCACCTGACGCCAATGTGAATGAGTTATGAGCTTTGATGTGCATAAACCAGAAGGTGGAAACCGACGGTATATACTTGGCAGTAGTGCTGAACGAAAGGTGATCAGGCAGGGAGCAAGGCATCAATGCGCCTGTCACGGCAACGACAGGGCCAGCATCAAAACATTCGTGATTTGCCCTTGTTAGAGCTGACATAGCGAATACGGTTTGATCTTCTTGGGAAAATATTACGAAATAATAAAAATACAGCAGGTGTTATCTTGTGCTTCCTCTGCTGTAGAAGCTTGTTCTCTTGTTATCACTTCGGCCATCAAGGTCATAGCATCGATCAACACAAAGAGTACACACTAGGCAGATTAAGTAGGGCTGAACGCAAGAACTCACCCAAAATTGATGTTTTTTCTTCTTCCGTAGACCGATACGAAAGGGGGACAATATCTTTTGCGATGCTACACAATCAGCATCATACATCGGCGACACATGGGAAACACCAATTCACCATTAGATTGCATATGTTGGGGCTTTCAAGTCTGTCCATGCTAGAGGCATAGTATTTCATCATTTCATTTGATACGTGGATATTATCCTTGGCATTGTGAACACGTCAGCCTGGGATTCAGCTAACAAGTGCAATGCCCGTCTTGGCATCAATCATCACCCTGGGCTGAGATGGATTGCCAAGTGTGGCTTTTGATGCTTTTTTACGAGACTTAGACATCAGCCCGTAAGAAAACCGGGATTATACGAGAATGAAGCCGAAGTCGAATGAAATTAGGGCGACAAGAGCGTATGACAGTGAGTCTATCGAGGCTCGTGTGCTGATGTCCCTCACCCGGACGCGTTCCGAGTCACAACGGAACCTCCGCCTCAGCCACACGTCGATGACCGGACATAAGTCCAGCTCCCAAAGCGATCACGTCTTGGCAAATACGGGAATTAACTGCGCCTGTCTCGTTGCCTATTACGAGCGGGGGGCTACCAAGCTTGTAGCACACAACTTACCACCCACGACCTTCGATACATAATCGGCCGATTACCCAGCGATATCAAACCAGCAGATATCAAGTGGACACTTACACACCGAGCTATTCCGGTCTTTACAGTCATACCTGGCCTCGTGCTCAGATTGCTCTCTTTTCTCCCGACTCGAGTGTAGCACGTTGATTCACAGTCATCATGTGGCCTCTCCAGTCCGCCATCCTGCTGGTAGGCGCGATTTTCATCTATGCTGCAAACCCATGGCGGAAAAAGGTTCCTTCATACAAGGGTGAAGGCACCTTTTCGTTTCTCGGTGATGCCCTCGACTATGCCATGCGGCCAGTCGACCTCGTTACGAAGGCCACAGCGCAGTGTGGTAGCATTTTCAGTCTCCAGATTTTAACGGTCTACACCGTCTGGCTTCGAGGGAACGCTCTCAACAAGATATACCTGGAGACTAGAGAGGATGTCTGGTCCTTCACCGGTGGCATGGTATTTTATCCCTTCGCCCAGCCAAGCATCTCGCACGACTGACGCCGCCACAGGGGATATTTCTCAACAAAATCATTGATTCTGGGTATTGGAACCATTACAAAACACTCCTTTCATCTCTCAGCAAATATGTCAATCGCAGCGCCGCTCAACAGTACACATTAGCCGTTTCTGTCGAAGAGACGCAAAAGGCAGCCGCAGAATGGCAGATGCAGGAGGATCTCCCCCTTTTCGGATCGATCTCTTTTCTTGTTCACAAGATCATTGTGAGAACACTCATGGGCCAAGACTTCTATGAGAGCAATATGCGGGAACTTGTAGACCTCTTGCACGCCATGGAAGCCGACATTGGGAGTCTGTTCTCCTTTGTCCTGCCGGACTGGGTCCCCCATCCACCAGCACGGCGGCTGAAACGGGCGCGCCAGCGAGTCAAAGAGATATTCCTCGAGCGTCTACATCAAAGAGAAGTGATTGGTACCGAATCTTCGAGGACTCTGCCTGATTACATCGCATTCACGATGGAAGACAAGTCGACTGCTCCCCTCAGCGATTTGATGCCGAGCCACCACACTCTGCTTATGTTTGCCGCTCATACTAGTACTGCTGCCAGCATCAGCTGGTCTCTCATTTCAGTAAGTTCTCAACTTTGTCTCAGCCAAGACAACCGCTAACAGCCTGGAAGTTGATGCGTCACCCTGAGATGTTGAAGCGTGTCACCGCCGAGCTGCGGGGCCATCCCGATGAGGACTCGCTTCTTCTGCAGGCATGCATCAAAGAGAGTTCGCGTCTGTACTCGGGATTCCAGATGCTTAGGCTTGCGAGAAAGGAAGTAGTCATACCGACAACGAAGATCTCGGTTCCCAAGGGAGCTATCGTCTCTATCAGTCCTTACTCAACCCACCATGACCCAGCCAACTTCCCCAACCCCGAAGAGTGGGACCCGGAGCGTTGGATTACGGATTCAGGGGACCTTGTACTCATAGACAACCGTTCTGAAGCAGGCGCAAAGTTTATCCCCTTCGGAGCCGGCTGTCACCGCTGTGTCGGAGAGAAGATGGCCAATATCATGGTCTCAAAGACGCTAGCTTCTTTGTTGAGGGACTATGATGTAGAGTGGGCATCCCCTGATGTGCCGCGCGTCACAGACTTCTCCGCTCTGGACTTTGGTAAGATAGGGTCGCCTTGGCTGAAGGGGGATGTGGGGATCAGAGTCATGAAGGTGTGATGGCACGATCTGGATCTTTTTTATTGGAGCTGTCAGCATGGCAGATGATAGGGCATAATGGGACCGGAAGGCGCCGCGTCATGATATCGTCAACGGCGTCTTGAATGAAGCTGCGTTGGAATTCTTCGATCTAATACTGAAACTTGCACCCACGCTGGCCACTTTGAGTTAGTTTTTAATGAGACAATATGAACAGTGCTGTCCTTATAAACCGTGACACCTGTCACTGTTTTGTGGTTTCCTGTCTTAGACACAAGATTTGATGACTGGTCACTACGGTGTCAGAAGAGTGTGTCGCCAGACAAATTTAGCGTGAGATAATGCATGATGGGGCTGAGCGATTATGGAACCGAAACAGAATCGTCCACAGTAAGCCGGGACAATTGGAACGCTGGAACGCTGGAACGCTGGGACGCTAAAGTGGTTCTGCGCCCCAATGCAACTCTCAGAATGTTCGACGCATCTGTATGGAGATGCCTGTTCCCTGTCCAGGCCCCTCCCATTGCCAGCTCACTGATACAGTCAGTCACCTTACTTCTTCCTAAACATAGACGCCATCAGAGTGGATGGTGCTCTAATTCGCCCTAATTCGCCCACTAGGAGGTCTTATCCTATGCTCTCATTCACGACAGCCACGCATGCAGCAATGCCATTGATGCCCGAGAAATCAAGGGTCTATTTACTATGGATAGTACAGCGTAAGGATGACGATTTGCGGGGAACCTGCGCTGGCAAAAGTCTACCACCGCAGACCTAAGGTATTGAACAAACTAACTGCAGCCGTGTAAATGCAACCAAAACGAACAATGCAAGGGGTCGTTTGAGCACTGCTCGGCCGCCTCCAACAAAAGAAAGATGATGTACGATGCACCAAATAGAGTAAAAACAATGCTGAACCGCAACCCCATTTAACAAATATTTTCCAAGCTGTCCCGAAGGATCGTGCTTAACTCCCCAATAAACTGAGGCTCAAATGCGCCGTCGTGATCTCCACTAAAAGGAACGGTCTCGAAGCTCCGAAACTGGGAGGAGTCCCACAGCATGCTCTTCTCTCGCATTACCGACCAAAGAAATTCGGCTCCTTTGCGGTCATGGTGGGCTTGGTAGACCTCGAGAGACTCGGGTTGGCATTTGATGAGCAGCACATCGAAGTCGGACTTGGTCCCCGGCCGAAAGAGATCGCCGGGTGAAACAGCTGTAATGAGACCCAACCCGTGATGGACGTGCCGGCTGATGTTGAGTAAAAGACCCTTCAGCTGTGCCATCTCAAAATGCTCATCGAATTCATCCCAATATTCCTCCTCTTGTGCTCCAAATACACTCTCTTCATCCGAGCAGAAGGCAGAAGGTCCCTCGCTGCTACAGGGCAGGGATATGGGTGTACCAGGTCTTTCATCTGGAGTATAGAAGTCAAACACGCTCGAGGCGCGAGAGCTTGATGTTTCTACACAGTCCATTGTATCCCACTCGTTTTGATCGGAAGCTGTAGAATAGTCGATCGAATGTCGGTCGTCCAGCGATGATTCAGGGGTGGAGTCGTCATCGTTGGTGACGCCGAGTTGTTCGCTGATTTTGGTGTAAGTGGCCTTAGAAAATGCCTCGTGCTCCTCAGCATCGAGGAAGTTAGGGAATGCTTCTGGGTTGGCCGAGTCGATCATTATGACTTTGAGAACTTCTTCATCGCGGGACTCGAGAATCTGTGCCATGAACATAGCTATCATGCCACCCATGGACCAACCTCCCAATAAGTATGGGCCATGAGGTTGAACCTTTTGGATTTCTCTGAGGTATCTTTTAGCGAGGTCGGAGAGACTGGGAGGGTGCTCCAAATGCTCGTGGCCGGGGCAATGGATATGGTTCGTGATGCCGTAAACTGGACGATCATTTTCCCCCAGGGAATCTAGACGAAGAAAGGGGAGTGCGATGCCCGAGATTGCATGGACCAGAAAGAAGGGAGTCAGGCTGGACTCTTCATTGCCTTGAACGAGGGTGATGACCTCCATGGCGGGAGTCCGATGAGCTTTGCAACCCACCGATGAATGAACACGGAATATTCCTGACCAGATCCAATCAATATTTCTTCTCCGGCGCCGATGGTGACAATGGGTTGGTTCTGAGAGGGTTGAAAATACTTTGTGTAAGTGACTTGATCCTAGCGTCTTAATACAGGGCTCGTTGGGAACGGAGCGGACGCGCGTAGAAGGATCGACTGCCCGATGTAAAAGAGGCAGATCCAGGTAAACGAAGTACTGGGATTTGTTGAATATTTGAATCAAGATCAATGCAAAGGAGGACGAGATAAGAAAAAGGAAAGCCAATATCCAGTATTGGACTGTGTAGCTCAAGCGTGGCAGAGCAATCTTGCCCAAAATAATTGACGATTATGGGAATATATTAAGCCATCAGTGATCACGGTAATCATTCTGTTTCCAGGTATTCCCACGCATCTGAACTCCGGTTGAGACGTCTCAGTCTCCGTACCTCCTGCGCCCATGTGCGCTGCTCTGAGGGGTGGTTGTTTACTCCGGGAGCGTTGACTTTTGCTGCGGAGGACCTCCTTACACTACGGAATGGCTACAGAGCTGAGGCGGAGGGCATTTTTCTTAGCCAGATGGTGTGTGGACTGCTACTCTTCTTGGATGTGGTGGTGGATGTGGTGGAGGATGCTCCGCAGAGACGACAATGACCACAGGTCATGACCCACACATGATTTTCCGTTGGGTTCTGGAAACTAGCTCCCGGATGACTGGCTAGGAGTGATGTCAGATACTCCACGCTGTGAATGGACCAAAATAGCTACGGCTGTGCTTGCAGTCGCCATAAGCTCATCAGTGTTCCGGTCTTCCGCGAGACCGCGGAGGCGGAGAGTGTCTCGGGAACCCCGGCAATACCATGGAAATTCGAATTCGGAGACGGAGAAGAATACAAGAAGGAAGACGGGTGACCTCCGTCTCCTCAATTCAGTCATCGAATCTCACCACGCTCTTATTTTGGAACACTGAGACAGCTTTCTGTGGCAACTCAGCTCAACGCCTCACGATCGGCAAAACAATATAGACTAGTGAGTAGCCAGCCGAAAATATTGTACGACATTCATCAGGCTTGGCTAAAATAATCCAACAGATCGCAATGTTACCTAATTTCTTATTTACATTTACCTTGATGCTGGGCATAGCCCACGCTGGGCCTGGCCTCGTCCCACGCTACAATGGGTCCAAGATAGGCAACAAGGCGGGCAGATACGACATGCCTCTCACTTGGGGCCAAGGAGGATTCTTGTCGACCATCGAATTTGGGACGCCAAGGACGCAGCTTCCTGTTTTTGTCGACTGGACGTGGATCAGTCAGTTCATCGTGTCCCCAAAGTGTTTTGGGACCTACGATGCCGACGCTTGCTTGTATCCCGACCAGACATTCTGGGACCCTCGCGATTCGCCCACATTCAAGAACCTGACTGCAAAGTATCCTGACCGAGGCTGGAAGCCCAATCATTTCTTCTTCCAAAATCCTCTCAATGCTGAGTACGGCGCCGACCGCATTGAGATTGGCCCCGTTACCAGCGAAATTGTTGTCCAAGTGTCAGACCTGGAATTCAACGCTTCTGCTACCTACGGGTACGCGTTCCCGTTTGCCGGAGTGTTTGGTTTGGCCCCAGTATATAAGGGCGATGGCCGTGAGTGTCCCGAAAATGCTGTCTTGAGGCATGTGGAACTAACACCAGCGAAGGGGACTATCAGTCACCATTCTACCAGCAATGGAGCAAAGATCTTTGGAAGAGCTCACTGATTGGGTTTGTATACTGCTATGATGACTCCAAGAAGTATGCCTGCAACGGAAATGATGGGCTTCAATCCCTTGGAGGCATCCGCAACGACCTCATCAAGCACAACAAGATTTGGTGGTACAAGCACCAGACTTTCCTGGACGTCAACGAGCTTGACTTCATCTACGACCCTCCGATTTACAACTACTGGGGAATTGAGCTTGAAAGCTTGAAGATCGGAGACGAGGTCCAGCCAATTAAGCGCACTTCCAAGAAGTCGGGCAAGGCTGCCATCTTCGACCACGCCAGTTACGGTCGCGGAATACCACTGACTGTGAACTCTTACGACCGCTTGGTTGATTTGGCACATGCTGTTCCAATCGATCTGAAGACTCCTCCCAACAATGGAGAGCAGGACTTTTACTCTGTCAACTGTGCCGAGATCTCCACTCTGCCACCTATTTACTACTCATTCCGAGGTCACAAGAAAGAGTGGGTTGTCACACCCGAGAACTACGTCGAGAAGGTTGACGACGACACCTGCGTTCTGAATGTCCGCACGATGGCAACTGATGACGAGTTGTAAGTGGCTTCCAAAATTGACCCAGTAGCGATCGCTGACATGAATGAACCGTAGCATCGGTAACTTTGGTGAGACTTTTGCCAAGGACAAGTACATCATATTTGACTTTCAGAAGCTGCGGGTTGGGATTAGTGAGATTGCTTGGTGAAACCGGTCAGCATTCGACTGGGGGAAAGATAGACTATGCCAAGAGACAGGGAATGGAGGAGTAATGTTTCATGTCGCATCAAAGCCCGGCTAAATGCAATAGTTCCCAGTCGTTAGTGAAAGGTTTTTGCTTGGGCTTTTTGGGTCCAAAGAGCTGGGTCAGGCGCTGGTCCAATCGGAACAGGGGTTGTGTACCAAATACGGTAATTCATAGCACGGTTACGGAGTAGCCCGAAAAATGTGGACAGTTCGGGCAACTAAACCCATGACCAACAATTCATTAAAATCTTGCTTGACATAAGATCCCATACCAGATCATTTGATTTTAGGTGCTTTTGGAAGAACCGTGGTGAAAAAGTCCCTCGCGTTGGCCATGGGTGTATTGACTTCGAAGGTATTGCAAGGCTTAGTCTAGCCCACAGAGTAACACTGGGCTCGTAAATAGTACATAGTACGGATAGCAACATCGTCCCATAATGTCGTTGTTGGCCAACTCTGACGAGCAGCTTACACGCCGCATGCTGGTGAGCCGCCTTCCGAAGGAGTGCGGTGACACGCGATAGATCCCCGTGGGGTCCAGTGGATCCACCATATTCTATCCAGATAAACTAATCGATGTTGTCTGGTGTATAAATCCATGGCCAATTGTTTCGTGTCGTTGCGGTTGGGCGAAGCCGCTTACTCCTCGCATTCATCAGCGCCAAATGCCGGCGGTGGCATGGCGGAGCTTACCTCCGCCGCTTACCAGTATGCAGGATTGCCTAAAAAAGAATTGGGTAGATAGCAGTGGCTTTGCGCCGACTCCATCGTTCCTTCTCCGCTAGGGAACCCCGGTGAGCGGCCATCTCCGACCCGTTAATCACACAACCATCTCCGGCTCTCCGTTCCCCTTCGGATTCGCCAGTCCGTAGAAACACGACACGAGCTGAACGAATGTCTCTCAGTAAGTGCCTTAAAAGGCTTGGCCAGCCGTACTTGAAGAGCTAGCGGATCACCTCTGTCAGAAAACAAGCCATCAATTTGTTGATACGAGCCATTTCCCATTCGCAATTCATTAGCCACACATTCACTCTTATACCAGCCAGCCACTTTCCACACTCAGCATGGACTCAATTGACGCCGAAGTCATCATCGTCGGAGCGGGCATTGGCGGCCTGACGCTTGCGGCAATTTGCAAGCAGCTGGGCATCTCTTGCAAGGTTCTGGAGCGGACGGATGTCCTCCAGCCGGTGGGAGCAGGAATCTCACTTGCCCCCAACGCGTTGAAGCTGCTTGATCAGCTTGGTATCTACGACGAGCTACTGGTCTCGGGCCAGAAACTCAAGAAAATCCAGATCTGGCGTAACAACCAGCGGTGGAACACGTTGGACCTGGCAAACTTTGAGAGCACATTCAACTACCCTCTTATGTCAGTCGAGCGCCACCACTTCCACCGCCTGCTGTATGACGCTGCGGGGGCCGAGGAGACCGTGGTATTGGGCTGCAAGGTGGTTGATGTCATCGATACCCCGGATGAGCCGGTCTGTGTCGTGCTCGAGGACGGAAAGAAGTTCCGCGGCAAGATTGTTGTTGGCGCCGACGGCATCAGGTCGGCTATCCGGCGCTCCTTGGCCCGCCAGGCGGGCATGAAAGAGGCGAACACGATCAAGTTCACTGGCCGAGTACACTTCTCCGGGATGACGTCTCCCCTCGAGAACTGCGGGGCTAGTGAACTGGGCGTCGCGAACTGGATGCTCTACGACCAGGCCATCCTCACCACTTGGCCGTGCCCCGAGAACCGCCAGTGGTACATCGGAGTCAAGGTTGGCACCGCCACTCGGGCATAATACCCACTCCAGATTTGGCTGACCCCCATTTAGAAAGCAGACGGGGATGTGGATTCGAACAGATCCGTGTGGGGATCGACAACGCCAGGTGACATCAAAAAGATCTACGGAAAGGCTTACCATCCATTTGCCGAAAATGGAGAGTTCGGGCAGAGTGAGTCCCTTGCTGACTCTAACGCATGACGACCATTCGAGCTGACATGGGGCGGACAGTAATCGACAAATCAGAGCGGGTCATCGCCAGCAATGTCTTCCAGGAGGTCGAATTCCCATCGATGGTCCAGGGCCGGGTTGCGCTCCTCGGTGACGGTAAGTGTATTCTCTTCTCCCCTCCGTTGAAACGGCCTAACTCGGGGCCGACTCTCAGCTGCTCACAGTATGACGAGCTTTTTCGGACAGTAAGTAATGATGGCATCTCGGTGACGGATATGGAGCTCACCGTTTTCTAGGGGCGGCTGTCAAGCCATCGAAGACGCCGCGGTGCTGGGCAACCTGCTCGCCGCGAACTCGCGGGATCTCGAGAGCCCGGCTCGCATCCTCGCCGCGTATGCCGCGACGAGAGAGGGCAGGGTCCAGCGGCTGTCCAAGTTCAGTGACAACTTCGCCATGCTGCACACTGCGCGGATGCCCTACGGCCTGGGCCCGTTTCTGCGCTGGCTGCTTTACACGCTGGTGCCCACGTGGTTCTGGATTAGCTATCTTAAGTGGCTGTATGGCTACCAGCCCTTCGTCGAGGCCGGCGCGATGATGAAGCGGAAGGGCGATAAGGGTTCTATGCTCTGATTTGCAACCATGTTTCAGATTCTGGTTCATTTTGGTTTCTTTTTGCGGCGGTCCCGGATCATGTTTCTCGTTTTTTACTTGTTTTCTCGTTTTCTCTCACATACACGCGCAAGTCAAAACGACATGATAATTCACTCGCGAAAGACTTCTAGACAAAGCCTTGATAGACATACCTGAAATAGCTGCGATTTTTTTTCTCGATCTCCTAGATATTATTAGCACGAATGTTAAAAAAAAAAAAATTGTGGCAACCATTGAACTTGCTTCTATCTGACTGTTAGTGTGAGGCCGAATCTGTCAGTGAGCGTGTGAGCGTGCAGTGTGAGCCTGGTAGGAGCCGACTGAGAACCCGACTGAGAACCCGACTGGAGCGATTCTACGGAGGCTGTACTACGTAAGTTTGGTAAATAGACGGATCTCACAATAAATCACTCATCTTATCAAAGAATTTAAGTCTCAATAATAGATCTGGCTGTTACGGTGGCCGCTGGTTGCTGGCTAGCGATGTTAGCGTGCCTTGCATGGCCCCGGGCCACCAGTGTCACCTCCGTTTCTCCATGCCAGAACGGCCCCAAGCACCAAGATCTACAAACGCAGAGCCCTGCGCCGTCCTCGAAATATCCATCTCCGATGATGCAACACAGCCTCGCAGCATGTAGATTGTCGCACTACCACCCTGCCAGCCAGAAGCGCGCCTGCGGGATCCCACACACGCGGAGATCCATCTGCTCCTCCTCGTTAGCCCGTGGGCGCCGGGGCCCCAGCAGTTACAGCACACAGGCCCGCAGGCCCA
>JAANBB010000687.1:0-15209 GCA_014621425.1 Cylindrodendrum hubeiense | reverse complement strand
AACAAATCCGAGACTGGTACATACGACCATAGCTCTTAGAAAATACGGGATCCGTCCGCTCTCCCCTAGTCAAGCTGAGAAGCGGTGGATTAGTACTCGGGTCGGTGACGACCGGGGAATCCCCACTGTTGTATGTTTTCCTTTTTGCCCTTTCTGGAATCTTTTACTCCTGTGAATATGATTCAACTCAACACCACAACTGGCACATACGACCATAGCTCTTAAGAAAATGACGGATCCGTCCGCTCTCCCCTAGTCAAGCTGAGAAGCGGCGAATTAGTACTCGGGTCGGTGACGACCGGGGAATCCTCGCTGTTGTATGTCTTTTTCTTTTTTGCTCTTGCTCTTGATCTTTTTCTCTGACCTGTCTCGTGATGTTGCCTACCAGCTCGTAGAGATGTGCAAGTGGCAGGTCACGTAGAGCGTGTTGCCAGACGAACGGATGGGGTAGGCTAAGATTGACGCGGATACCACCACAGCAATTGCCTCCTGTACGGATACTGCTAGTGACTAGACTTGGCCATCGATGCATCTCTATGAGACCTGACTTGTTACGCACCTCCGTTCACCTTTCTTAAATCAAGGCAGCACTATCAAAGATAACTGCTTATCTTTAAGGATAATACTTGAAGAAAGTGACTGTTCTGAACAAGAAAGCTACAGGAATCTATCAATTTTATTTGACTTAGCCTAGATACTGTTTCATTTCGTCAACCATTGCAAGGCTGTCCTCAATCGCAACAGTCACCTAGGATAGCCTTCAACAGTTTCCAATTACAATTTCTTTCAGTGGCAGCTTTCCCGCCGTCCACATTGTCGATTGTCGCGGTCCATAAAATGTAGTTGGAAACTGGCTACTTGAATCTCGCAAATAACCATTGGCTTGGGTGAATAGCCTGCTCAAGGAAACCTGGTAAGGATGGTCTAGGGTGTCATATAATTGGTGATTAGGAGAAGAAAACATTTAATCTAAATTTATGCTCACAAAACCCAAATAGACTATAGTATTGCAGTGGATGAAGCCAGCCTGTGATTATGACTCACCGAAATTTTCGGTACTGATTCATGATTACTCTTTGACTGAGAAGATCTACCAGTGGCCAGACGTGTCTTCACTACTTTGGAAGTCAGTTAGCTACGTTATGAAACCTTCCCCATATTACTTCGCTATGTCAAATTAATCTGTTAATCAATCAAAACTAGATGTCCCTTTGATATATCAGAGATATCAGCCACACCCTTTGCTATTTCCAGCCCTTCCATAATCTGTTCCACACTGCTACTGTTTCTTAAAACCTTTTACATACTATAATACTTGTGTTAGTATATCTTATGATAAGAATGATACAATAATAGCCATGGATAATTCGATCGATGAAAGGTTTTTTATCCACAGAAGACAATAGTAGCAGCTCACCAGGTTCCACGCATCTATCCTAGCTATTGGCATCCGCCCTCTTTCCTACTACTTCCAATTCTCAACGAGTCTCCTAACCCAGGATTCTTTCATTGCTTTTGCAGCTGTGGCCACTGGGACTTTCTCTCCTAGCATATCAAATCCATGATATGCCCCAGGCCATACATGGAGCTCTGCCGAAACACCGCACTTCCATAGGTTCAATGCAAAGTCCACAATCTCATCGCGAAAGACCTCGCATGCACCTGCATCAAGAAAGGTAGGTGGTAAGCCTGCCAAATTTGTTGCGCGCGCCGGTGCAACCAACTCGCTAACTGTTGAGCTCCCACGCTCGCTACCTAGCACATGTTCCCATGCCATGCGGTTTGTGTTACCACACCACGGTCCATCCTGTGCAAACTGTTTTGAAGAGACAGAGATGTCCCGATCGTCTAACATTGGTGTCAAAAGCATCAATGCACCGGGAAACGGTCTCTGGTTGTCCCTGCATAGCATTGTGGCACCAACAGCAATTGGTCCACCACCAGAAGCCCCACCGACAATGATCTTGGTACAATCGATGCCAAGTTCCACTGAATGCTTGGTAGCCCACAAGAGGCCAGCGTAGGCATCATGGAGAGCAGCTGGGGCAGGATGCTCAGGCGCAAGGCGGTATTCAACTGATATAAAAACAGTCTCGATGTCGTTGAAATACTCTATGAGTACTCCCAAAGCTGAGAATCGATTTCCTGCAACCTGACCGCCGCCATGAATATTATACAACGCAGGAAGCATAGCACTAGTCGGGCTTTTCGGCTTGAAAACGGAGATTTTGATCTCTGCGTCGCCATCGTTCAGGCCAGGAACAGAATATTCAACATGATCAAGGCTCGGGTAGTCTTCAAGAATTTTTGCTGCACTGAAGTTGCCAGCGAAGAGGCGCAGATTTTCAAGGTCTTGAATGCCCGGCATGGTATTCTTGCTGGCTTCAACCGCTGGTATGAGCAAGGGGTCATATGGAGGTCTGAGGATCTCATTTTGGAAGTGCGTTGGTGGTTGGTTTTGAGACATGATTATCGCGTTGACGTGAACTCAAGGAGTTACTTGATCAGACAGAGGGAGTTATGATTTTAGTTTATAGACCTATCCAGGACATCACTTCCTATATATGTCTACGTTGATAGGAACTTATTCGATGAGCTGATATTCATAGAATTGGTCACGATCAAGACCGAAGCTATCATGGACTACAACCTCGGGCTCGGAAAGTAGTCGGCTTCCGAACAAATTAAATGTCCCGATGGAAATATTCAATTGGGGTCTCGGAGAGTTCAGAAACCCGAGCATGCGATTCACCGTCATATGTGGCTGAGCTACCGACCATCGATGAGTCAGCCCAGACAATTGTAGCAAATGAGACTCTTATAACGCACTCATTTATATCTCATTCATATAATAACAGTTGGATTCATAAGCCAACCATTGCCGCGTGTTCATTCCCAAGCGCTACTGCACTGGTCGACGTCGTCCAGCATTCCGAGCTAGCATGGTTCCAAGTTAGACACTGCCGTGGGTGCCGTGATACTAGTGTGTAAATTGCGGGGTAATGCAGAGTGATTGGATCTTGTAGGTTTGATGTAGCCAATCTCGGGGCTGTGAAAGGAATACTACATGATATCAACAAACACCAGAACGTCAGACAAACTCAATCTTATAAAGGATGGTATGAATTGCAGGCTTGCAGTCTCTATTATTCCTTCTCTCTTCATCTACGTCAAGACGGATATACACATCTTTGTCCAACCATCCACTCCGACGTCGCTCACAAAAGTCGGCAGACATGTCCCATACTATACCTCCGACAGCTACGGCGGAGTCGTCTACCGCCATTCTTCGGCCTCGCTATGATCCCCTCCTCATGCCTGCGGTAGAAGCTATGAAAGCCTCTTTACCAGAAATTCTAAACATTGAAACCCTACGCGGTTCTGGTAAAGACTTTGGGCCCGAAAGTGTCCTTGACAGCCTACCGGACTTGGAGCATAGCGAGTACTCCGTGCCAGGACCAAAAGTGACAGGTGGCAATATTACACTCTCTGTTTTCAAATATCGGGCGTCAACCAGTACTAATCGACCCGCTCTATACCACGTTCATGGAGGCGGCCAGATTGCTGGCAACCGCTTTACAGCAGTCAAAGAAGCGATAAGCTACTTCGAAGACATTGATGCAGTCTTCATTTCTGTCGAGTATCGGCTCTCCCCTGAGCATCCTGCCCCGGCAGCTCTCCACGACGCCTATGCCGGTCTCGTGTGGACGGCCGAGAACGCAGCCAAACTTGGGATTGATGGATCTAAGATTATCCTGTACGGATGCTCCGGCGGCAGCCCGATTGCAGCAGGCACCGCAATGCTATGCCGGAATTCCAACGCCCAGTATCCTCACGCACTGATGCTGTTGACTCCGATGCTAGATGATCGCGACACCACTGTATCATCTAAACAGTTTGCGCGCGATGGGCCTTGGTGCGGCACAACAAACCGCATGGCCTGGGATCTCGTCCTGGGCAAGGAGCGTGGCGGGCCAAGTGTCAGCGAGCTTGTATCGCCCGCCCGCGCTACAGATCTTGTCGGAATGCCGCCCACCTTCATCGATGTCGGCGAGTGCGAAGTCTTCCGCGATGAGGCAGTTGCATTTGCATCACAGCTTTGGAAATGTGGAGTTTCAGCGGAGCTTCACGTGTGGCCAGGGGCTTTCCACGGGTTTGACATGCTCACACCCACTGCGCCAGTATGTCATGCTGCCAAAAACACGAAGATTTCCTGGGTCAAGCGGATACTCGGAGAGTTTGAGAAAAACTAAATATCTATCTATTAGATCAGCGCATATGTAATGAGATTGGTGCTCTGCGCGAAGGTATCAAGGTTGAATAGATAGATTTTGGATGATATTCTTTCATAGGAACTAAATTCACAATTACCATATCCCTGGTATATAATTTCTCCTATATCAGACAACATGAAACATATATAGCAAATTCATAAGGGAAGGGAATCGGATTGAAATGTTGCGACGTGCTTTTCTAGTCCCTTTACCTGGCCGTCCATGTCGACCGTAGTGGCGCGCCAGTTTCCATTCCTCAGTCCAACTTTACCATATGGTCATGCTGATTCCATGCCTCGGAGGTCTGTGATACGTTTCCATGTGGTTCATGCCAATCCGACCTATTCACCACAGGTGGGTCAGCCACATGTCGATCCTCTCAGCGTAATGGCAACGGCATAGCACATTTGAGTAGCGTTCCGGTAAACTAGATAACTAGGGAGCTATTGAGATGGGCACGAAACCTCACCGGGCCAAACCAACCACACCAACCAGCCGCAAAAACCAGCGTCAGGGTAGCGAAATTGATCTCGACCAAATCCGAGTAATATAACCACACGCACACCTCAACCTCACAAGTAATTGACAATCCGAATACGTAGAGTATATGATCATATGGTAAGAAGTGAAGTCATCAAAGAATGGGGCAAAAGCGTTGAGAATTGAGGGCTGTAGTAACAGCTGGGCTGGGCCCAAGAAAGTAAAGAAAACTGCAGGTACACAAAATAGTGTAAAGTCTGACAAAAATGCCCTGTAAAAGAGAGAGTCCGGCAGCGCCTTAAATATCCCTAATAGCTCACAGAGCTCACGCGTCATCCCTGACCAGCAGGTCATTTCCACCAAACACAACATAAAGCAGGCTCGCCAACAGCCCTTCACCTAACGAAATCCTTGCGTTACACACATCTGAAAGATGAAGGGAGTGCGGGATTGCCACCCACATAATGCTGCACGCGAGGATACATACAAATATCCCTCTTCATTTCCTTACCATAAGCGTTAGGCCCAGAAACACGCAGAGTCTCAGGAGCTTTTCCATGCTCAACCCAATCAATCAGAGCCTTGAGCGGGTTGTCTGGAGTTATTCCTGTGTCGAAGCTGTGATCAGCGCCAGGGGCCAAAAACAATCGATAGTAGTCATGCGCCTTCGGGTCCCGTTTCAGAACCTGGTTGCTGTATTCAACGGTACCATTCACAGGAATGAGTTGATCTGCCAGGCCGTGCCAGGTGATCATCTTCCCACCAGCCCTGTTAAATCTGCTGAGGTCTGGATCTGCGGTCCCGATGATTGATCCGTATTCGTTTTCGGAAGCCCAGAACAAGTCGTCCCATTGCTCATGAGTGAGGGTGTCCAGGTCCAAGTCAGGGTTCTTGGCAACAAAATAACGGGCCCAAACGCTCGAGATAGGGAACCAAACACCAGCGCAGTCACCGTCATCGCCACACTGAGTTGCAAGAGGTCCCATTGGACCCCACATTACGGAATCCTTTCCATAGCCGTACCATTGGAACTCATTCGTGGAGCTTCGGGGTCCTGTCCAAGCTGCTTGGGCGGCATCGGCGGCGACGGATGTGAAAACAGCGTCGACCCCGGCACAATCAAATTTCTTGCCAACAAGGACATGGGGGTCGAACCGGCAACGCGATGGCATAGAAATAACACCATCCACTACCCCATCAAGGCCGTCGCAGGCCTTCATAGCAGCAGCGGCCAGAGCCTTGAACTCACAAGGCCGAGGGTATATTCCTGCCTCCTTCATAACCATTTGGGGCCAGATGGTGGCAAACGCAAACTTTGTCCAGTAAATGGCAGGGCATACGCCAAGAATACCGTCAAAGTCTTCAGGATATCTTTGCGCGATCATGTGGGCTTGTCTACCGCCTGTTGAGCCGCCGTAAAAGTATGAGAATTTAGGAGATGTTCCGTAAAAGGAAGTTGTTATCGCCTTTCCGATCCCGGCCATATCGTGGAGTGCGACTGAAGCGAAGTCGACGAGCAGCGGCCAGTTTATGTTTCCAGGACTGGAAAAAGCCCACGAGTTGGAATAACTCACTCCCTCGAGTATGTTGTCCGAGTGTCCACCATCGGTTGTGCTGACTGCGAAGCCAAGGATGAGTGATTGTACCATCGTCATCTCAACCAACGACCCTCCCCCTGTGACAAACCCCCCTCCCCCATTCCCCTGAAATCGACCGTTCCAGTTTTGAGTTGGGACATACGTAGTGACGTAGATAGTGTCGTTCCAACCAAGATGAGTGTAGACAACCGAGACATTGCAGAAGTTGAGGCCAGTGAAAGGCTCAATTGGCACGCCAATGGTGGGATTGGGTTCAAGGGTGTAGTTTTTCCGTTCATTGGCTGTGAGGGAAAGGATGTGTAAACCCGGGATTTCTGGGTACGGGATGTTTTCCGCGCTGCAAACAGAGTTTGGTTCAGCGGCGTTTGCCCATTCGGCGTAGGCCAACATGGTGAACGCGACCCAAAGCCAAGGCCAAGACATGAGTGTGTGACCTAAGCCAGACATAGTAAGGGAGAGACGAGTATAACGAATGGTTTGATAGAGATGTGTTGGGAAGGAAGTTGACCGCGGTGTTGACGACTTAGTCAAACACGAAGAACTGAGATGATGAGTTGCAGTGGCCGAGTTGTTGTCGGAACATGTGCTATATATATGTCGAGGCACATCATCAGCTCCCTGGTTCTTATTTCATATAGGCAAAACGATGCCGATTGCTTTACCGGACAGGTCGCATGCAAGGTCAACCCCTCTCCACACCTCGGAGTCCATCTGCTGATCATTTAAACTTCGGGCACTCGGAAGGATGATCGTCCCGAGAGCTAAACAATCAAGGGGGCTATATGGGGATACTTGGTAGCAAACACCGAGTCCAGCGTCCAGTTTTCTTGTGTACAGATGTGACGCTCGAATTTGGGGTTAAGGATTGTGTTGCGGGAGCTATCCGTAACTAACAAAGCCTCCGAGACTGGCCAATTCACAGATAAGTGACGGCCAAAATCAGCATCAAACTGTTCTCGAATGGAATCAATATTGACCAGGCCAAGCACCATGGCATTCCGCAGTCGAGGAAATTGCACAAAGTCGATATAGAGAGCGTGAGGGATCTTGTCCTGAATGTCTGTTGAGCGTAGCCATTCTGGGACGTCATTGTGCGTCTCTACCGAGGGAAAGAAGCGATACTATGATGTGTCATTACATGGCTGTTTCAAGAAGACGACTCATAGGCGGGAGGCTTACTCGAAGGATGCGATAGGCTAGAATATAGACGGCAGCCAGGACTACCACATTGTCCATGTTAGCTCGTCTTGCGAACTTGTATAAAATTCTGGAAACTGGATTTCCTGGGTCTCTGATGAATAAAAGGTCGGCAAGCTCGGGAGTGGCAGAAATGGGCGGTATACGTATAGAGCGACTGTTCCACTCAATGACACTGGCGAATACAGTCTTCTCAAAGCATTCGGAAAATGACTCGTGTGTCTGGGGCTCGCAAAAGCACTCTATGAGTTGCTCTTTGTGCTCTGGTTGCGGCGAGAGGGACCGGTGTGTGCATGGTGTTACCGTGGATGCTGTTTTAACCGAAACCGGGCTCTCGAGTTGAGGAGGGCACGAGTCGTGAGCGCTTGACCGAACTGAGTCGATGCCTTGAGTCCCTGGCTGTGGTTGACCTTTCATGTCCTGGATTATAAGGCGAAGGTTGTGGATCTCCTGCCGCGCGTCGTGCAATTCTTTCTCGATTTGCTGGACGTGGGCTCTCTGGCGCTCCCGTTTCCGCCTCTGCGATTCTTTGTCTAGCGCCCGCTTCCGCTGAAGCTGCCTTGGTGTCCTCGTCCTCGCCGGGTCAGTGTCGGTGAGTTGAGACCCCATGGCGATGGAATATCAATCACGAGGGTCGTGGCGAGCGTAGAAGCATTCGGTGATTGGCCGCGGCTTGGTGGGGAGGTCTGGGGCTCGCTGCAGTGGGCGACGTCGTCCAAGGAGGGTTGCGAGGGGCAGAAATAGGGTAAATAGTTGGGGAATTGCGGAGAAGGCTGGCGCGGAGTCTTGGGACTCTCCGACACTGCGAGATTCGATGAAGCTTACCCTCCTCGGACCAAGGTCGCGCCCCTGTCAACCCCGCAGATCGGATGTCGGTAGTTTACCACTGAATCTGTTCCATGGCCTTGTACGGAGTACCGAGTAATCTGTGGTCCTACGTAGCAATGAGCCAGCCCCTCGGGTCGTGCGTGGTGTTTCTGCGGCGTGTCTCTGCCGTCCCTGCATCGCCGTCGCCCCCGCTGAGTGGTTCGCATCTTCTCCCCATCTGGGATTCTCCCCATCTGGGATTCTCCCCATCTGGGATCTAACCTAGCATGAACATATCTGAGCTGCTTAATCGGTATCCGGGAGAGTGTCCACTTTACCCCGACATCAGTGTGCACCACAACACCAGACCCCGTGCCGTATCTGGTAAGATTTTAGATAGGGGGCGATACCGATGTTGTGGTTCAAAGCTCTTTTTGTGTCCTCCCCTGCTGGGTGGTTGATTCCAGGTTTCATCACTCAATGACCCCTGTCGGCACAGTACAAAAAAGTGCAGCCAAGAACCCACCCTGCAATACCTCGACGCGTTCAATCAACGGAAGGGTGTTCCGCTACCATGAGTAGAAATCATCAATGAATAATGAGTTTAGATATTTTCGACGCACACTTCCCCTCTCGTTCATTTCGCAATTGTTTTCGGATACGAAAGACGGCAACTATCCACCACCAGGGCGTCTCCCGCTGCGTATTCACTGGCATCACCTGTCCAAGGCCGATACGTGGCGCAGGGTTTGGCACGAACCACCCTCGGTGGACGACGTCGTCCAGTGCATTAGCGTTTCCGCCTAGGCGAGCATTATTTCGACGCCAACCTATTGTTTTGGGTACAATCCCATCAACGATACAAGCAAATATACTGGCTGCAATCACCATGGCTGATATCTGGGGAAGACTAGGCCATTCCCGTCAAAACATGGAGAGCCTAGACCCCAGGTTTTCTACTGCGTGGGGATCCCCGGACGGATGGACCCAGCAGGATTGGGCTTGGACTCAGCTTAGGGTCATTTTAGACACTTCGCATTCATCTTTGCTGGACAGGAGCGTTTATGATTGCTTGATATCGATTTCACGCGGTATTGCTGCACTAAATGTATGTTGCGGCCCTCAAAATCTGGCTGATTCTTGTGGTGTTGACTATAATAGAGCGTCAACCCGCAAGAGAAGTTGATTCGCATTCCACCACTTCCTTCTCTCCAGGACACCACCGCCTGGCTCGAATCCTTCAGTCAAAAAGATTTTATCTTTTTCTGAGATAGTCTATCATTCTCGGTGTCTACCTTGCGACGACTACAGCTACTCTCCGGTCTCGCAACTCCGTTTTACCTCCCAGAAGATCTCGGTTCGCAGCCATCATGGCAGCCGATTTGGACGACAAGGTGTTAAGTTCCACTGTTGAACACCGTGAAGATGACAGTCACAACGAAAGCGTCCAGCCGGGAACGACAGATGTTGAGAATTTGAACTCCAGTGACTTCACATGGAGCTTCAACATACTAGCCAATCTTTTCGCACTTTACATGATCATCCTCACCAGCTCGTGGTCAACCATCGTGCCCGCTACTGCAATTGCATTCATTGCTGCTCGCTTTCCCGAAGATGCTAGCAACGCAGCCTGGATCGCCACCTCATCTGCGTTGAGCAGTGCAGTGGCGGCTGCCTTTATTGGCAATATGTCAGACATCTTCGACCGACGGTCGTTTCTTCTGTTCGGCTGCGTACTCGGCTGCATCGGCATGCTTATCGGTGGACGTGCGAATAGCCTCAGCATGGTTATCGGCGGCCAGGTTCTCAACGGCCTCGGTGTTGGCTGTGGTTTCCTTTCCAATCCACTTATCCAGGAAATCGTCCCAAAGAATCATCGGGCTTTGGCTACTGCGTTCGCGACTATCTTCGGTGCAGGCTCTTTTATTGGGGCTCCCATTATCGAAGGAGTCTTCATCCAGAGGGGCATTGGTGGTGCCTTAGAAGGATGGCGTATCGGCTTCTATGTTGGAGCTGGTCTCAACCTTCTGACCCTCATCTCGATTTTACTCTTTTACCATCCTATGCCTCGCCCGAACCCAGAAGGCTACAGCGCCAAGCAGCGCCTGCTCAAATTGGACTGGCTTGGTATATTTCTCGCATGCGCTGGCCTCACGCTGTTTCTCGTCGGCATCAATTATGGTGGCAATCCATATGAGTGGACATCGGCGATTGTGCTTGGCACAATGATACCTGGAGCTGTTCTGCTCGCCATATTTGGATTGTGGGAATGGAAAGGCACGTCAACGGGAATTCTGCCCCACGCCGTCTTCCAGGACCGAAACTACAATGCTGCCCTACTTATACGCGTTTCTGGAGGCTTTGCACTTTATGGATGCCAAGCGTTTCTACCCCAGGTGGTCGTCCATGTCTTTGGTACTGACGGACTGATGACAGCAGTGTGGCAATTGCCCATGTCCGTCTCGACAATCATGGGAGCCCTTGTCGCCGCCATCATCCTACGCTATTTCAAAGAAATCCGCTGGATCGTTGTTGGTCTTCTGACGATATTGCTTATCGGAGCTTGCTTGATGGTCCTGGTAAAGCCAGGCGTGAATTTCGCCGTCTGGTTTTTCCCATCGATGCTCATGGGCCTTGCTATCGGAGCTGAGGCTTCTTTGATTACTATCCTCTCCGGCTTGGCGGCCCCGAATGAATCGATTGCTACGGCTGTCTGCATCGGTGTGGCTGCAGGGTTCATCGGCGGCGCGATCGCAACAACAATGTACAGCCAGATCTTCAACGCCAAAATTAAAGAGATTCTTCCTGGCGCCATCTCGAAAGCCGCAATTGCCGCTGGACTTCCAGAATCTCGTCTTGCTGATCTGCTTTCTACATACGCTACTAAGGGTATCCAAGCGCTTCCAACAGTCCAAGGGGTCACGTCTGAGGTGGTTCAAGCTGTCACTGAAGCATCGAGATCGGCATATGCAAAATCATTCACCTACATTTGGTACACTCTGGTAGTCTTCTGCGTCGTATCCGCTATGGGCTGTTGGTTCTTTACCTCGACAACAAAGTATTTTACTGATGAGATCGCGGCGCCGGTTATGGATCGCTCCAATAAGAATATCCAACCGAACGAGAAGAATGAAAGGATTTAGCATTCAGGGGAGGTCGATTGCACAAACAAGGAGTTCGAGTTGACTGCCGGGTTTGATCGACCAATACAGTTCTGGTCTATTCGGGCCCCTTTTTCGCTATGCCTGCTTAATGAGAGGCGACTGGTAATTTCGATTCGATTGCTTCCCACATGAAAGACTTGGTCTAGTCTTTCGAGCGGCCAGTAGCTTTATAGGTAGTTAGCTGTATTTCAAAATACTCTATTGCGAGTACTTCTCTCCTCGTCTAATTTCTATACTACCTACCTACTTGGCTCTTCCGATCTAAACTTGCTCGTTCTATTTCTGTTACGGCCCATCTGTTGCAATTTCAACTTTTAGCGGTGTCGTACCTCTCCAGGTCCACGCTTGCTTAACTGCTCTGTTGCAAAGGTTTCATATTCTCTTCCAAACTTCTGATATCCTGGTCCCCGGCACCATCAACCTATGCAATACATGATCATGTGTAATCTATCTTTTAAGGAGACTATGGAGGAATAGCTTACGTTTTCATGAACGCGGGGACGTGGGAACTAAAACACCAAGAGGCGGTACCATACGCAAGTCACTAAGAGTCAGGATGTTCAGAAGAAGATTGAATGTAGTTAAGTGATGAATCCAGAAGCGTGATGGCAAGGGGTCTCTATGCCTCGTATCCCAGTCCAGAACCTAGCCAGTGAATAAGATCGGTTCAATGCTAAAGCGCCCTCTTCACTACATCGCCAGTATGATATATGCCTCACGACAGCCTTGAAACTAGTCTTAGACACATGTAAAAGATGACTCTTTTGCCACATCACCGCCGATGTAGTGTTGGACACGTGGATACATGCAGATGTTCCTTTCCAAGCGAGCTCCGTACTTGTTGTCACCTATGACAGGCAAAGTGTCGGGAGCGATGCCCTTCTCAACCCAGTTGACCATAATGTCCATCAATTTCATGGTGGGGGGCACCAATCCGCAGGTGACGCAGTGCGAGGCACCCGGGGCAAGAAAAAAGCGATAGTAGTCTTGGGCATTAGGATCACCGGCCAAAACACGCTCGTAGTAGTCAACGCTACCATTGACTGGGATGGCTTGGTCAGCCATACCATGCCAGTTTATCAGCTTGTTACCAGCCTTGTGGAGGCCAGACAGGTTGGGGTTGTCGGTACCGATGACGGTACTGTACTGGCTCACGGACGTATGAATGAGCGTGTCCCAGACTTCGTGGGAAATCTTCCTCATGTTAAAGCTGGGTTCCTTCAAAAGCCAATACTTGGCCCAGACGTGGGAGATAGTGAAGGGGACGGCGTCACAATTTGCCCCGTCCTCATCGCACTTCGTCACGGTGGACCCAATGCCAATCTGTGAGATGTTGGCGTCGAAATTGAACCCATGCCACTGAAATTCGCCGGTCGAGCTGCGTGGACCATCCCAGGTGGCCTTTGCAATGGTTGCAGCGTCGGATGTGAAGGTGGATGTAACGCCATTGCAGTCGAACTCCTTGCCAATGATATCATGGGGGTCAAAGTTGCAAAGGTCTGGCCTTGAAATAATGCCATCCTCCACGCCGTCAAGGGGGTCGCAGAATGCGATGGCAGCGTTGGTCATGGCGTTGAGCTCACACGGCCGGGGGTAAATGCCGAGCTTGTCCATGAGGAAAGAAGGCCAAATATTGGCCCACAAGAACCGAGTCCAGTTGATTGCCGGCATCACAGCGATTATGCCATTGAAATCCTTGGGGTACCTCTGGGCCAGCATGTGGCCCTGCCTGCCGCCAGTAGAGCCGCCGTAGAAGTACGAGTACTCGGCCTGTTTTCCATAGAATGCTTCAGTGACTGCCTTACTGATAGTAGACATATCATGCAGAGCTACCGAGGCAAAGTTGATAAGAAGAGGCCAGTTGACATTGCCGGGGCTGGATAAAGCCCATGAGCTGCTCGTGGGATTTGCGTCGGCGAGATCGCTGACGTGGCCACCATCAGTGGTGGTAACCACGAATCCCTCGAGAAGGCCGGGGATCATGGTGAACTGAACAATAGAAGCGCCGCCAGTGACGAAGCCGCCACCCCCGTTGGCCATGAGACGTCCGTTCCACTTGTCCTCGGAAGGGAGGTATGTGGTGACCACTATGGTATCGTCCCACCCAGGATGAGTGTATGAGATGGTGACATTACAGAAGTTGAGGTTGGTTATAGACTCCTGCGGACCGCCCAACTCCGGGCTGGGTATGAAGGTATAGTTCTTGTGAGGAGTCGCTTCGAGCGAAAGCACCTTCAATCCGGGGAGCGTAGGGAGTGAAATCGCGACTGGACTGCATATGTCGAATGAGCCGCCGACGTAGTTTGAGATCCACTGCCCAGGACTGGCAGCTCCCTCTATTAGCCAATTTAGAGACATCGTTCGTGGATGAACTTTTTTAATGCGGTGGGTTTCAGTAGGAGACAGTATCCTCGCTCATGTTTTGGCCGGTGTTTTTAAAGAGTCTCTAGGTGAGGGCAGAAAGAGGGGGGGGGACAGCCTTATGATTAACTATTTGCCTCTAGGTCAAGAGAATGATTCCGACAATGTAAACTCGTCCAACTTGGCCTTCTCACAAGTCGATTGCGAATAATATCCGAGCCGGGTGGAACCAGAGACTAGAGCAACCCGGTTCGGTATCTCGCTTGAATTGGAATGGCACTAATACAGTCCCCACGCTGTGGTACCCCCGCAACTTGGCGTTACCCACATCAGTTGGACGACGTCGTCCAGTGCATTAGCGCTTCTACATGGACGGCGACGATCATCGACGTCGACCAATGCATTAGTAGGAAATGGGGAAACTCGTTGGATGAACTTCCCCACAGATTTCCCGTCGTCTACAACAACAAAGGGTTTGAGGGGCTGAGGGGTTAAGAAAGTCCATCAATTTGGCTGCCTCGGTAGACAACTTGAGTAATAGTTGCATGAACTTCGGATACGGACCACTCCTTTAGGCCGAGACGGTATTGACTTAAACTCCGAGGGCATCGGAGTCGTGTCAGAGCGAAAGCCCCGAAGGTCATGAGCCATCCGCGAACCCGAATCTTACACCCAGGTCCACTTCACTCTCTAATGTGGTGTAGCAGGTTGACTATACACTTCTCTCCCACTACAGGGGCCACATAGGGAGCTTGTTGCTAACGGGCCAAGTAAAAATTATGAGATGTCTGTCGTTACCGTCGGCGTTGAATGCATAATAAAATGACACACATGTCCGGTCAATTGTATCCTCTTCTTCAGGCCTACACACTCTCAACTCATCTTTCTTCTGGCCACTCGGCTCGATTTACCACAACGCCTTGTCATCATGTCTTCCACAGAGCCTTCCCAGACTTCCCCACCAGCATTGGCAACGGCTCTTCGCCCACCCTACGACCCATTGCTTCAACCCGGAGTCGATGCGTCCAAAGCCATGTTACCGGAAGTCCTAGATCTTCAACTTCTGCGCAGCGTTTCTGATAATTTTGGATTGGACAGGGTCCTCAAGCATAAACCACAATTCGACCACCAGGATATTTCTGTCCCAGGCCTCGAACCTGGCGATGAGAACATCTCTCTTGCCGTGTTTACTCCCAAGGACTCGACCAAAACTAACCGACCGGCCTTTTACTTCGTCCATGGTGGAGGACAAGTTTCAGGTAACAGGTTTGCAGCTTTGGAGGCGGTAATGGCGTACCTCGACGACGTCGAAGCCGTTTTCATTGCTG
>JAANBB010000686.1:0-15347 GCA_014621425.1 Cylindrodendrum hubeiense | reverse complement strand
CGACGATGGCGCGGCGAGGACTCCAAGCTCCCCCAGGTGGACGTGCTGTACGCGCACCAGGAGCTCAACGTCGGCCTGTTCCAGGCCGCCATCGATCTGGGGGCCAAGGGCATCGTGCTGGCGGGCCTCGGCGCGGGCTACTGGACCGACTCAGGGTCCGAAGAGATCCGGCGCGCGCTGCAAGACACTGACATCCCGGTCATCGTGAGCCGGCGGCCGGGCTGGGGGTTCGCGAGCAGCAACGGCCTCGAGGGCGGCATCGGCGCAGGCTTCCTGAATCCGCAAAAGGCGCGAATACAACTCCAGCTGGCCCTCGAGACGGGACTGGAGACGGAGGTCATTCGGCCCATTTTTGAGCATCACGGCGTGCACTAACTGCGCGGCCACCGCGGACACAACCCACACCCGCACAGTCACACAACTCTCACACTCTCACCCACTCCTACTCACAGACACGACTGGCCCGCCTGTACCACCATCACCACCATCACCACGCACCATCCATTACGCGTATCTACCACACTACAACCCGCACGCATTAAGCATGGGAGTCACACACACACACAGGCGCGCGCGCGCGCACACACACACCAAAAAGGGGGTAGAGGATTTGTTCAAGGCACATCGCCGAAAGAGCGAGCGGTGGCCACCCGAAAACGTCGATGAGGAATACATTCCGCCCAGGAACAGGGGACTGGAGCTAGGATGGTGGTAAGAGCATGAGCAAGGGCAAGGGCGGAGGGTAAACTTTTTGAGAAGAGGACGCTTCGGAACAAGGGCGCATCTAATCCATAATTGTACTGTACGAGCTACGACTGTAATGATATCCAGCAAAAATACAAGACGGTCTATTTGCCGAGTCCAAAGTCCCATCGCCCGGCGTTGCTAACTTACAACGCACTTAACACTTACTGTGTTAGTCGCAGCCCTGTATGTTGATTCGACGGCGCGACGATGACGATGTCGATTCAAGCGTGGTTTACATGCTTTTTTGTTTTGGGCTTCCCGCCCCCAACTCCCCGTCTCCGAAGTCCGGGGCACGGCTTGGCTTGCCGCACCTTAAGCTGCCGCGCAAGAAGCAAATACACGAGTGTTGGCTGACAACCCTGCTGGGTAGCCGCGGGCCCCCCTGGCGCCAACGGAAAAGTCTAGAAGACTCAAGGAACTCCATCGCCCCAAGGAACCCACGGGCTGCGCTGGGGCATCCATTGCCCCCATCAAGGGACGTTCATGGGCCGTTTGTGCCAAGGTTGTCGGGGGCCACTTTGCACCGTCGGTGGAGTTTGGCGGGCCTTGTAAAAGTCTACTGCCGGACCACCTCCGCAGGGGATAAGGTTCCGACTGGTACAAGATGATCTGATAATGCTCGCGAGGCGCATCTGCTGTGGCAATCTCGCCGCGCTCGCCAACTTGGCTGTAAGAGGCAGCTGCGGCAACGAGAAAGACGCCAGGCGGTTGCACAGGTTTCCCTTGGCGGGATCCCGAGACAGTTGGCTCCCTCTCAGAGCAACCCCGGCCAACCGTTCGTGATCTGATCACAACAAGTCGCCAAAAGTTGGAGCAAGACAAGTCTGGGCAGCAGGCTGGCGCCAGGGGGGGCTTGAACCACCCCTGTGGCAGGTCCCCTGGAAGTGCAGTGGGAGCCCCCCCTGATGCGCAAGGGACAGGGGAGGTTGGCCGCTTGGAGTCATTGTGGCAGTAGGGGCAGCAGTAGGGGCAGCAGTAGGGGCAGTGGCGCTATGCACATTGCAGACGACGGCAGGCGGCCAGGCCCCGCTACAGGCGCAACACACTGCACGACTGCATCATTTCGGCCCCCAGCGGCCCCAAGCAAACCCCCAGTACCCCCCAACGTCCCCACCTGGGTGGTGGAGGTGGTGGTGGAGGCAGTGGTGGAGGAGGGCCTTTCTCCTGAGAGTCCCCCTGCGAATTGCCCCAAAAAGGCTGCCCTGCGCATGCCCTGCGCGTATCCTGCGGGGACGATGCTCCGTGGCGGAGGGTACAGATTAGTTACTGACAGGCCTGATTTATTAGCAGCTCAACTTGGGAAGGCGTGCTGGACGATCCAATGCTTCCAATCCCACATGCTGACGCGGTGGTGATCTAATCTTGGGGGGAAAGATGGAGCCGCCAGCAAGCCACAGGGCTCCACAACCACTCTCGCTCGCGGTCGCGGTCGACTAATTCTCCATTGCTCGCTCGGTGACGGAGAGACCGAGGCTGCCGTGGCAATCAGCGTGGCTTTCAGCGTCGAGACGAAATAAGGCCACAACGCCTTGCGCACCCACTACGCATCAATTCGCGTCGAGCCTCAACCTGCAATCTGCCTGCCGTCCACTCAAATCGCATCCCCCGCCGGCCATCCGTTTGTCGCCCGTCGCTGGCGTCGTCCGCTCGTTCTCTCAGCCGCTCGCTTTCAGCCGCGTGCCATTACCACCGGACCAACCGGGGCCTGCCTCGTCCAAACCACGCCACGCCACACCCGCCGCGTCCACGCTGACGGCCCGACACGACTGTGCGCTGCGACGTCTTGATCGGCCACCGAAGCCCCTCCAACCTGGTCATTCGTCGGTCCAGCAAGCCTCGTCGCTCAATAGCCCGCTCCCAGTCGCTCGCTTTGGCACTCTACATGGCCGTGACCACGCCCGTCCGATAGTCGCCCGTCTGGTCCCCTCGCCATGCCAGAAGGCCACTCCGACCTGGAGAACCGCCCGGGGCATGCCGTCACGGACAGGGCTCGCCGTCACACCCGGCTGCGCAACGATGCTGCCGGCGCCTCTGTGCCGCCCGGGCGCCGACTCAAGGATGCCATCGCCGCACTCTACCAGAGGGCCATCGTCGAGATGATCCTCCGCCGCAAGCACGTTGTTGCCTCGAGTGACGGCCGCCATATTCCCCTGGATCTCGAGCACGAGCAGCCTCTCGTGGACACCAATCGTGGTGTCACTTACGTCTCCAACAACATCCGAACATCCCGGTATACAGTATGGGACTTTTTCCCGAAGCAACTCTTCTTCCAGTTCTCGCGCGTGGGAAACTTCTACTTCCTTTGCGTCGGTATTCCGCAGATGGTATGGCATCTCTGACTCGCTTGGCTTCTAACTTGCAATGGGACTCTGGTGCTGATTCCTCCAACTAGATACCGGGCCTGTCCACGACTGGATCATATACGACTATCCTACCGCTCCTGTTCTTTGTCCTCTTAACCATTGTCAAGGAAGGCTATGACGATTACCGACGACATCGCCTCGACGAGGTCGAAAATGCCTACTTTGCGACAATTCTTGGCAAGGAAGACAAATATACGGGAAAGGTTCAGGTGAACAGTTTATGGAGGCGCTACAACCCCTTCATCATCAATTCGACAGCCGTGCCTCGACCACTCCCCGATCACGAGTTTCAGGGCACCCGCTGGGTTCCCGTACGATGGAGAGATATCAAAGTCGGAGACGTCATCAGGTTATCCCGCGACGAACCCATTCCTGCCGACGTTGTGCTGCTATATAGCGATGGAGAGAACGGAATCGCCTATATCGAAACCATGGCACTCGACGGTGAAACGAATCTCAAAGCCAAGCAGGTTACGCACGCTCTCGAAGGCTGCGACTCGATTGAAGGCATCTCCAAATCCGCCGCCCAGTTTGTCATTGAGGACCCAAACCCCGACCTCTTCAACTTCGACGGCCGCGTAACCGTGGGTGAAAAAACCAGCCCATTGACCCTGAACGAGGTCATCTACAGAGGCAGTGTGCTGCGCAATACGAACTGCGCTTACGGCATCGTCGTCAATACGGGCGAAGAATGCAAGATCCGAATGAACGCAAACAAGCACCCAAAAGCTAAGAAGCCAGCTCTGGAAGGGATCGTCAACAGGATTGTCGTCACTCTGGCCGTCTACGTCATTATTCTGTCCGTTGGAGTCTCAATGGGATATGTCAAGTGGCAGAAGGATACAGAAAGACACTCTTGGTATCTAAGCCAAGCCGCAGTTCCGTTCTACCAGATCATCATTGCGTTCATCATCATGTTCAACAACGTCATTCCGCTCGCCCTGTATATCAGTCTGGAAATCGTCAAAATTGGCCAGCTTCTCATGTTGAACTCGGATGTTGAGATGTACGACGAAGAAACTGACACGCCTGCTCGTTGCAACACGAACACTATCCTCGAGAATTTAGGTCAAGTCGGCTACGTCTTTTCGGATAAAACTGGAACTTTGACAGACAACATCATGAAATTCCGCAAAATCAGTGTTGCCGGCACTGTCTGGCTGCATGAGATGGATCTCGAGCAGAAAGTCGATACTGAGTTCGATGCTATGAAGCTAGGAGACGGGGAATCGAGCACAGCACCGTCTGTGTCCATTGCTGAACCTGTCACGGTGGTTATCCCAGAGGACCACCTGCAACCTATGAACAACATGTTGCTTGCGTCGCCCACGCGGCCGTCCATGTCACCTTCAAGGCCATCCATGTCGCCGTCCCGACCGTCCTTTGGAGGTCGCAGATCATCTTCACAATGGCGCTCGACGGGACGGCCGGATCATATTCAGCCGGAGGTTACAACAACTGACATGATTGAGTACATCCGTCTTCGGCCAAACTCGGCATTCTCCCGAAAAGCTAAGCAGTACATCTTGGCAATGGCACTGTGTCACACTTGCTTGCCTGAGCACAAGGAGGATGGTGGATTGGAGTTTCAGGCCTCATCTCCTGATGAACTTGCTCTCGTAAGAGCTGCTCAAGAACTAGGGTACCTCGTTATCAACCGCACTACCCAGACAATAACATTGCAAATCAAACATGCTGAAGGGCAGGAAGAGGAGCAAAAGTATCAGGTTTTGGATGTCATCGAGTTCAGCAGCGCTCGAAAGAGGATGTCTATCCTCGTCCGCTATCCCGACGGTCGAATCGCTGTCATCTGCAAGGGTGCTGACTCGGCTATTCTCCCGCGCCTGAAGATGTCGACACTTGCCAAACAGAAGGCGACAGAGGTGCGGAAGAGTGCAGACTTGGAACGCGAGCTCTACCGGCGCAGCGAGCAGCAGGAGCAACGCAACAGCTTTGGCGGAAGACCCAGTCTGCAAGTTCGCCGGAATCCTGCCTTGACGAGAGATCGAAGCGCTAGCAGACGCCCGAAGGCGGACCGAAGCAAGTCATTCGAATTCAGCAGGCTGGCGCGTCGGTCCGAGGACAAGCCTCGCCTCTCGATCACTACTCGGGGTGTTTCGATCGACGTCCCTAGAGGCCAGTACCTGCACACGCCGGTCCACTACCAAGCGCCTGTTCCTGACCATTTTGATTTCCTCGACGATCCATCCATTCACGATGAATCCGAAGTGTTTGCAAAGTGTTTCAAGCATCTGGACGACTTCGCCACAGAAGGTCTGCGGACGCTGCTCTTTGCGCAAAAGTTCGTCACGGAGCAGGAATACCAATCATGGAAGAAGGTCTGGGATAGTGCCACGACCAGTCTTGTCAACCGACAGGAACTTATTGAAGCTGCGGGTGACCAGATTGAACAATCATTCGATCTCGTCGGCGCGACCGCTATTGAGGACAAGCTTCAAAAAGGAGTACCCGAAACTATCGACAGACTGCGCCGAGCCAACATTAAAATATGGATGCTTACTGGCGACAAACGAGAGACAGCAATCAACATTGCGCACTCGGCTCGTATTTGCAAACCAGGGTCTGATCTATATATCCTCGATGTCAGCAAGGGTGCGCTTGACTCGCAGCTCATTGCACTGACAGAGGACATCCAAGCCGGTTCCATCCACAGCGTGGTGGTCATCGATGGCCAAACTCTTGCCGCTGTTGAGAAATCACTGGATCTTTCAAGCCAGTTCTACAGTGTGATGTTGCAGGTCGACTCGGTCATTTGCTGCCGGGCATCTCCTGCACAAAAGGCCCTCCTCGTCCGCACTGTCAGGTCTAGTTTGAAGACCTTCCACGGCAGCAAGCGACGAGGACTTACCTTGGCTATTGGCGACGGCGCGAATGATTTGGCTATGATTCAAGCCAGTCACGTCGGAGTCGGTATCTCGGGCAAGGAAGGTCTGCAGGCGGCACGAGTTGCAGACTATGCCGTCGCGCAGTTCCGTTTTTTGCAGCGTTTGCTGCTTGTACATGGGCGGTGGAACTATGTCCGCACCGCCAAGTTCATTCTTTGTACATTTTGGAAAGAAATGTTCTTTTATCTTCCAACAGCTCAGTATCAGAGATACGCCGGCTACAGTGGTACCTCTCTGTACGAGGCGACGAGCTTAACTGTATTTAACACTCTCTTCACTAGTCTTTGTGTGATTTGTATGGGAATTTGGGAGCAGGACCTCAGGGCGGAAACCCTCCTGGCGGTCCCCGAGCTTTACGTCTACGGCCAGCGGAACATGGGCCTGAACATCTGGAAGTTTGCCAGGTGGATGTTGCTTGGAGCAGTCCAAGGTGTTGTTTGCTGGTACGGTATTTGGGCGGGCTACGGATGGATCTCGCCGGCCCCCCACGACCAAGGCTTGTATGCTTTGGGTACGCTTACCTTCACAATCGGCATCATGTGGATCAACTGGAAGCTCTTGTACGTGACCCCCTTTCGGTTATATTTCCTGTCCCTTTGCTAACAGTCGCAGCATTTTCGAAACACACTACAAGACTAAGATTGTCATGTTTTCCTTTTTCCTTACTACGTGGGGCTGGTTTGGGTGGCTCTGTTTCCTCGATGCCGTCTATGCTCCTCAGCCATCCGGCACATACGCGATCCGGAAAGGCTTCACAACGCTGTTCGGAGGTGATGCTGTCTGGTGGTCGACGGTCTTTATTGTCCTCGGTCTCATCGGCCTAATGGAGATTGTGCTCAAGGCGGTGAAGCGCCAGCTTCTTCTAGCTGGTCTCTGGAAGTGGCCGCCGTGGAAACAGAGCCGAATCGGTGACAACATCGAGGAATGGGACGTGGAGCTTTGGCAGGAGCTAGAGCAGGATCCCGTCATGCGAGAGCGGCTCCGGCTACTGTGCCGTGATGAACCCTTGGACGAGGGAGATGACCCGGAACTCCAAATTGATATAGAGGAAACACGAGGAAGGTAGTTTAGACTCGGGTCGGCGCTTTGCATTTTTGGTGTTGTGATACCCATTAGACAACGGGTGCTGGTTGTTTTTGGTTTAAGGCCTCGCGCAAGCCTATACAGCGACTTTTAGATCTTTTTATGTATTACCAGGCACATTAATAGGTATAATTTTTCAAACGTCCTTTGCCTAGCTCTCTATCACCTTGACATCGATTCTTACGCCCGCCCCGGGTCGTTGGAGCCTCTCTGCGTACTTATCTCCAAGTAATGCTGGCGTCAAGATACCCCCTCCACGCTCATGTGCCGGCGTCCCCCCTTCGAGCAACACCAAAGCCGCCTCGGTTAGCGTCATGCCCGTGAAGACATACGGATCGTTGTCGTACGCGAAGTCAACCTCGACGCTGGGTGCCGCTGTGTTATCGGGCGTGTCGGCGACGGCGACGGTCCGATAGCTGAAGTGGTGGCCCGCCCGCTGCTCTGCCGAAGGGCCTGTGCCGGGCGGGAAGAGCCGCTGGGTGACGAGGGTGCGTAGCGGTCGTATGTGCTCAAAGGCTGCCACCAAGAGGACATATAGGGTGCGGAATCCCCAGGCCACGAAGACGTTGGACATGCGCATGCGCGACGAGAAGTAGAAGTTTTGGCCGTAGCTGTCGGGACGCTGCGAGGTGTGGGCCACGCCGACGTACAAGCCCCAGCTGCGGCCGATGATGCCCGTCTCGATTTCGGCCTGTGTGCTTACTGCAGACACACCAAGGTCTTTGACGGTCTGTACGCCGAATATGTTCGGGCCCGGCAGGACGCCGCGGGCGGCGATATCAGCGGGCCGGCGCGGCACGGGGGCGAGCCTGAACGGGGCCGAGGCGGCGGCGATGCGGGCTGACCCGTAGTTGTCCAGAAGGCCGCATAGGGAGTTGATGCTGCCGCCGCTGAAACTAGCCTCGACATCATCGAGGGAGACTAAGACTTCGCGCGTGCGTAGGCCGAACGTCTTGTTGATGTGCTGGACGGCCAGGTAAGTCGAGAGGTCCGCGGGCACTGCGCCCCATCCGGCTGTGACGATGATCTCGATGACGGTAAGCCAGTCTGACGACGCCAAATATAAGTCTTGTCATCATACCTTTGCTCCAGATGCGTGAGCAATCTCGTCATATTTGCTGATCATGTCCTGCAGCCAGGGCATCTCGCCGCTGCTACACAAAACGAACAAGCAACCTCAGCTCCAGTGACCCAGAACAAGGACAGGGGATGCTTACCAGTCAACATAATCAGTTCCGTTCTCGGCACACGCCTTGATAACAGAAGATCCGCATGTCGACACATATGGCCCGATGAGATTGACGATGATCCGGGCGGACCTGGCGAGCTCTGCAATGGCGGCGTCAGAGGTGAGGTCGAGGGCGTAGATACTGCCTTGAGGACAGTTAGCGACGACATTGTAAGTTATATTGTAGGTTCGTTCTCAGCATGACAGACATTTTGCTGCCCCCTTGTACTCGATTCCTTCAGCCAGAGTCTTGAGCTTGGCCTCGCTTCGGCCCGCGAGAGCCCAGCTTACAGTCTCGGGGAGCGCCTTGGCCATGTACGCAACACACAGCCGCCCGGTGTACCCTGTGGCGCCGAGGACAGCGATATCAACGCGGCGTGTCATGGTGATTATTTAATAAAGCTTATTTAAGAGGGAATTCTGTTGCCCGGAATCCAACATCTTGGAGTTGACCACGCGAGTCGATATATGAAGTTGAGCGTTCGGCCGAATCGCGGACGAGTTGACGGCAAAGGTACCCACTTTCACGGCGCAACACACGGCCGGCCGGGAGGGGGGGCCGTGGAACTCAACGAGACCGGTGCAAATTGGGCCCGACGGAGTGTAATAGATATGGGGGTGAATGGCGAAACTAGGCAGTTAAGTCTCCGAAAGGATCAGTTCCATGCAGTGCGCTGGATGCAGAATATCTTCATATCACATCCGATGGCGACATTTACGGGGAGATTCATGTTCATACAACCGGTATAAAGCACCTGATTTTAATAACTAACAATATTCCTGGGTATTTATATGTTTCAAGTTAACCAAAATCCTCTATAATAAAATCCTCTCACTATTCCCCTTTTTTGTCTTCCCTTCCGCCATAATCAGATCGTTCATCACCGCCTCTCCAGGTCATCTCCACCCTCACTGTTCATCATACCATCAGGCCGATCTGGCCGAGCAGGCGTCTTGCCAATAATTTCCATGCTCCGGAATGTCACCACCACCAGAGTCAACGCCAGCAGCGCAATAACAAAGTTGGCCCAGCCAGCAGCTCGGAGACCCCTGAGCGAAGGCCCGTCCCAGGACTCCACCGGTCCGACATTTTGGATATCGACGTGTCGTGCAGAGGCCATTTCTGAAGACTGCACCGCCGTAGCGATGGCAAGGGCAATGGCACGTCCAAACATACCCATGGCGTTGATGAGAGCGCCACCAACAGCCTGGTCTTCCTGAGGCAGTGCGCGCGAGGTGAAAAGCGTGAGGCACGGCCATGCTGTGTCGGCACCAATGACAGACAGGATCATAGCAGGTAAACCCCAGGCAAAGTAGGACGTGCTGGGTGGGATTGGCACAGCATAGAGCAAGGTGGCGATGCAAACACAGACGTGGCCGCTAGCCAGGATAAAGAAGGTAGGAATGCGGTCGAGCAGGTTGGCCACGATGAAGGCGATGATGAAACCTCCTACTCCAGTGGGGATGAACCGCAGCATGGTTTGCAGAGGAGACAGGCCCTGATAGTCCTGGAAGTAGTAGGTGGCGTAGATGAGGAAGTTGTTGAATGAGCCGAAGAAGAGGCCCATGATGACCATGACGGCGCTGAAGCGCCAGTTGTGGAATACCGAGATCTTGACGAGGGGCGGGCGGTTTGTCTTGTTCTCGAGATAGCGCTGCCAAAATACAAAGGCGACTATGATGAGGAATGAAACAACGATGAGTACGGGAACCCAGGGAGTCTTCCAGCCGACAACGTTGCCCTCGGTTAAGGCGAACATGAGGGCCAGAAGGCCAACGGTGATGAGAGTGGCGCCAATCCAGTCGACGGCGGCCGTCTTGGACCCTAGGCTGCCGGGGGCGGCTGCAGGCGTCGGGGGAATTGGGATGAACATGATTCCGGCAACAGATATCATTCCGGCCATGATGGCGAGGGCGCCAAATACCCATTTCCAGCTGGCCCATTCAGCGATGAGGCCAGAGACGAGATTGCCACAGACGCTGCCCAGGGGGGAACCGGCGGCTGGGTGATAAGTTAGCCCGGGTCGGCTCACGATGCCGAAGAGATAGCAACTTACCATACGCACTAAAGGCATAGTTCTTGGCCCTTCCAGGCGGGAACGTGGTGCCCAGGATTCCAATGGCAGTGGGGACATTCGCAGCAGCTCCCTAAAGATGCCACAGTTAGTCGGACAAGCTTCCCCCAAAGTCCTAGGAATAGAGTGGTAAACTTACAAGACCGTGTAGGGCGCGAAATAAATCAAAGGGGATCTCTGAAGGCAAGAATGGGTTCACGACGCAGCAGATGGTGACCCAGATGGAGCCGAGGATGAAGATGAGGCGCTTGCCGTAGATGTCGGCGATGCGGCCCCACAAGAGCAGGAAGCAGCCAAAGGCCAGGACGTACGACGACACGATCCATTGCTGGCGGGTGTCGGGGATGTCCAAATCACGGCCAATGTGAGGCAGGATGATGACAACACTCTGGCCTGAGAGGGTCTGGGAGCAAGTGTCAGTGAAGGTCGGAAACCGGAAACTAAGCCAATCAGGGCGACGAGAAGCGACGAGAAGCGGAATAGGAGCGAGTGGAAGAGATTATGCACTCACGTTCAGAAACGAAGCACCCGTAACAGTGGCGACCAGAGCAATGCAGCGGCCTTTGGAGAGGGTGAGTTCGTCCTTGGGTTCAATGGAGTCTGCATCGTCGTTGTCGGCGCCGGAATTGTCGCTGGGGTTGAGGTTGGAGCCCCGGGTCGGCGCCGGAACGGTCGTTTCCGACTCCGCGTCGACAGCCGCGGTAGGCACGGATGAACCAATCCCCGTCTTCTCATCCCGCCCGGTGACACCAGGAGGAGAGGAATTGGAATCGACAACGACGTGAACACTGCCTGGCCCTGGGGAGGACGGCGAGGCCTCGGGTTTCTCGCCGGATGCCATGCTGAGTCGCTGAGTCGCTGAGTCGTTCTCGCGCGGAAACAGTCTCTCAACCGTCACTCAATTGGGCAGTTCACGGATGCAAGAACCCTTCGTCTTTGTGTCCTGCTCTAAACACCATCGCGAAAGAGACTGGAAGAGACTGGGGGCCAGCACAGTATATATACGTCAACGATCAAGGCGGGTCTATACTCCGTAATCCCGGGGGCAGACGCGGAAATAGTGCCAGATGAACGACGACATTTTCGATGGGGGTGGACTGGGGGGACTGGGGAAAAGGTGGACGGCGGTGGGGCCGCGAACTGGGCGAGGCGAGAGATGGCGAAATCTCGCAGAATGCTGATTGACGAGAGAGACGCCCAACGCCCAAACGTACGGCGGGCCCCCCCGCTGCGCGGAACCCATCCATCGTATGCATGCTGGAGAGATACGGGGATTCTGCCATGGCACTCACACGCCCAATACCTGGCCGCTCGTATCACCGCATCGCCGAGCGAGGGCTGGCGGGGAGCATCTCACAACAGCCGGGTTCAGCTTCCGAAACCGTCGACGGCCCGGACAAGATTTCTACATCTGCAGAATATCGGGCCCCGGTCATCCGACTAGCCGCTGGACGTACATGGCCAAGATGGAGTGGGCTTGGGGTTTGGGGTTTGGAAGGGGGGGTCTTGTGACTGACTCTTTCTTTTCCGTCGCCATCGCCCACTCGATTCACCAATTATTAATCCCCTTGATCCCGTTGCCCAACCTCTGCGTCATCCATCCCTGCTCGGAAATACCAAGTTGCTGCGAGATGGTGTGAGGGAAGGGATACGCCATGGTGCATCCAGATTAGCACCGAGTAATCTGTATGCAGTGTCGAGATTGCCGAGTAGGAGAGTGGTGGGGCTCTCTTTAGTTTTTGGGGGGTTCCCGTCCCGTCTCCTCATCCGTCTACCTCCGGTAGATATGTTATTGGCCTCTTATTGTCTTCTCTCATTGTCTTCCATGTCTTGTTCAGCAACATGATACTGCAACCCCGAATCAACCCCGAATTAACCCAGAACCAACCCTATCCGGAACCCGTCCATTGGCACTCACCACTTCAACTGCCCGTTACAACCCCCACAGGGGTTTCCCTCCGCTTCGGCGTGACTGACTTCCTCCAGGACAACACGAGCAATTATTCAGCAACTGCCATGTATCCGTAGATCTCTCACATCTTCACTCCGACGGGCATACCTACCGAGATAGGACAACGCTGGTTACTTCTTGTCCATCTTTTTCTTCTCCTCCCACATATCTCTCTCTATCCAGTCAGTCAGTCAGTCATAAACTTCACTTCATTCATCATGCACGCACGCCATGCTTCCTCTCCAACTTTTTTCATTCATTGGATGTCGAGCCCTCATTTGGGCTGCTCAATCTCAATCCGTTTCGTTTGTACCTGCCTGGCGAATCCCTATCCTGCCAATTCACCCGGTCCCGTCCATCCTCGTTCCTTCATCCCTCATCCTGCTTTCTCCCAAAGAATACAATGTCGCAAAGGAACACGTCCACTCCCCAAGCCTTCCCGCAAGTGCCGTCCAATTAACAATTCCCGCCCGTTGAAACCCCCCCGAAAAACGACCAAAATCAAGCAAGCAACGCGTGGGAGCGACGCGCAATCACGTCGGTCCGGCAAATAAGACAAGATAAAAAAAAGCGACGGCTGCCATTCACTGACTGTCCCTCGCCTCTTCCATCGCCAATGCCACCCTGATTCTTTTTTAGGTGATTCTCGAAAAAAGAAACAATCGTACACGTAGACACATTGAGGATAGAGAAGAAATGTCCGCGGTTCTCTGCGAACCGAAACGCATCTGATGCTGATTATGTTCCCTCCCGTGTCTCGTCATCTCTTCACCTTGGGCGTATGGTCATGGTGATCCGAGTCCCAGTCCTCGCATCATGCGTATCCTATGGGCCCCCAAGCCATCATCCCACACCTCCGGGGCGGCTGCGGCCTCGCCGCCTACCTTCGCCCCGTCACTACCACATTAGTGGTAGTTGCCGCCCCAGCCGCCACGCTGCTGCTGCTGCTGTTGCTGTTGCTGCTGCTGCTGCTGTTGCTGCTGGTTGCCGCCGTAGTAGCCGCCGCTGCCGCTGAAGCCCTGGCCGTATGAGCCGTAGGGGCTGTTGCCGTGCTGGCTGGCGCCAGCGTTAGCGCCCATACCGTAGGCGTTGCTGCCGTGGAGGTTGTGGCCTTGGAGGTGGCTAGGGTATCCGGCATAAGCACCCATCTGCGAGTTCTGGGGCGGGAGACCGCTCTGGGCAGCAGGAGCAGTGTTCGTGGCCGAGCCAGGTCGAGCACCGCCGATAGAGGGCGAAGGACCCGACGATGTCTTGGATTCGCCAAACGGCTTCAGATCATCGGTCGCCGCAGCGGCGCTGGGCTGAGTCTGGCTGTTGAAGGACTGGCCCTGAGACTGGAAAGAGGAGGCGCCACGGGTAAAGCTGTCGTGAACGCTGCCAAAGCTGCTGCCACCCAGTCCGGGCTGGCTGGCAGCCTGGGTAGTGGCGGCCCGACCGTATTCACCGAGGCCAGAGCCAAGACCGGTCTCTCTATGCAGAGTAGACTGGGCAAAGGCAGCAGGAGACGATGTGTGGTCGTAGGGGGCGTTGGGGGGGGACACCGTACGACTGGCCGTACATGCCGCCCTTTCCATATGGTCCAAACCCTCCCTGACCATATCCGGAATAGTACTGGTGATAGTAGGGGTTGCTGTAGTAGGGGTGGTTGTAGCCGGGATACTGTTGACCATGAGACTGAGGCTGCGAGCCCTGGGCGGGCTGCTGCTGGCCTGGCTGCTGACCCTGGGCTGGCTGCTGGGCCGGCGGCTGAGTCTGAGGCAGGGCCTGGGCGGTGGGGTTAGGAGTGCTGGTGCCGCTGTTCTGGGCATCATTCACGTTTCCACCGAATCGGGGTTGGCTGTGCAAAGCGCCGCTCTGAGGATACTGGCTGAGGTTATCCGCCTGAGAAGCTCCATAAGCGCCAAAGGGTCGCTGGGATGGGGCAGCAGCGTCCTGCTGGCCCTGAGCTCCCTGCTGCTGACCAAACTGTTGGCCATAGTAGTTGTAAGGGTTTCTGTCGGGTTGGTTCGCGGTGTAGTATGAGGCATAGTCGCTTGGGGCAGAGCTGAAAGCGCCGCCTGGCTGCTGAGGCTGAGAGGTCTGGGCCGAGAAGTTTTCGAAGGGAGGCTGCGATGAGGGTGTGTTCTGCTGGGTGAAGGGATCCAGAGGCTTCTGGGGAGGTGCGGCAGCGTCCTGCGCGCCAGCCTGGCCGAAGCGACCAAACTGCTGGGGGTTAGGAACAGCGGGCTGAGTAGGGGCAGGTGCCTGAGAAGCAGAGACCGCGGAAGCTGCAGGATTATTAGCGAAATCACTCAGAGCCATTTGGTGGGTAGACGTACCAGCTGGGGCCGCAATCGGAGGGACGGAAGAAGTAGCGGGTTTCTGGGAGAAAGCCTCGGAAACGGGGGGCTGAGCGACGGGGGGGAGCGAGGTGCGAGGATGAGCGACGGGAGAGTCAGCGGGAGGTTGGGCCCGGGTCTCAGGCTCCTCACGATCTCCGTCAATGTCCTCCTCGCCACCGTTCAAGCTGAAAGCACCAAACTGGACTGCAGCTCGATCAACCTCGCGGTTGCCGGGCATGCGCACAGCCTCCTCCTGGTCAAGAACTCGTCGCTGGTGATGATGGCTGGGGGTTCGGGTGGTTCGCTCAGCAGTGGCCTTGGCCGCAGAGGTGGCGAAACCGCTGGCGTCAGGTCGTTGGGTTAGATGCTGCTGCTGGGCAGCAGAGAGAGGAGTGGCAGTGAGGCTACCGGGGTTCTGTCGTGGATCCCAAGAGTCAGCAGCGGTGCTAGCGGCGGTACCAGTTGGCGGTGGCTGGGAGTCGTCAACAACCTGCTCCAGATTTGTCTCGGTAAGTTCGTCCTTGGAAGGTGGAAGAGCAATCTCAGACTCAATCACGGGCACCTCGGCAGGGATAGCGGTTTCGGCGACGGGAGTGCGCTCTGTCTCGGGCTCGGCGGCGACAGGCTCAGGTTCGGATTCGGGTTCAGCTGGTTCGGCGGTGGGTTCAGATTC
>JAANBB010000685.1:0-15464 GCA_014621425.1 Cylindrodendrum hubeiense | reverse complement strand
TTTCTTATAAATTATATAAGAATATAGGATATCAAGTTCTATTAAGATAGAATACTTATTATTATAATCTTATAGAGGAGTTAGAAAGGGATTCTTTCTAGTTAGTATTACTTTATATACAATATAATATTACCCTTATATTAAGGTCAGGCCCTTTAAAGAAATTATTATTTATAGTTTACCTAGGTATTTTAAGCTTGATCTAGAGAGATTATATATTATAAGTACTTTATTTATTATATATTTATCTAAGAAATTATATTCTTAATTCTTTATTATATTTTATATTATCTTAATAAGGTAAAAGAGATTACTTATATTATTTAGTAAATAACTTTTAATATTATTATTATTTACTTTTATATTAGATATAATATAAATATTAAAGTTATAATATATCTTAATAAAATAATAAGCTTATTAAGCTTTTATAGATATATAAGTGTTATTTAAATAATATAAGATTAATTATTAATTATAAAACTCCTTATATAGTATTCTCTAAGCTTTCTCATAGACTATCTTATTATTAGTAAATAATATAACCTTCTATATCTGAAAAATACCTTAATAAGTATAAGGAATCTTATTAGTTATTAAGCTATTAATTAATACTTAGTTAACTAGGCTAAGCTAGGTATAATATTAAGGGGATTTATTAAGATTATTATTATCTAAGCTATTAATAGACTTAGATAGCTTAAACTATTTTTATTTTAATTTAAGAAGAATATTAAAGTTAATATAGTAGATATATAGCTATTATTATAATATAAGAAATTAATTATCTAAGATTACCTTTATTAACTTATTAAAGTCTATAATAATAATAATTAGGTCTTTAATAGATTATTTATTAATTAGTTATTAAATCCTCTCTATAAAAAATTAGAATCCTTTCTATCTCTTATTATTAATTAAATTAAATACTATATTAAAGACTATCCCTAAACATATCTGTCCAGTTATTTAGAAAAGAGATAACTTAAATTAATTAGTATTATATATATTATCAAAATTAATAATATCTAGAAAGTACTTCTATATTTAAAGATAATAGGGAAAGGTCTATATTAAGCTAATAATTTAATTTAGCTTATTATCTACTTACTTTACTAAATAGAAGATTCTATTCTTATTAAAAAGCTTAATTAGGATTATAATAGAGGTATACTTATTTAACTTATTACAATTAATTATAACCCTAATATTATAAATATCCTTTTAAGTAAAGCTAGTATCTAGATATTAATCTTAAATAATTACTTATATATTATAAGTATATATATTAACCTATTAACTTATAGTCTTAAAAGTAATCCTAATAAATAAAGTAAGTTATTAATAGGTAGGATAAGCTAATAGAATAAGACTAGGCTTATAATTATATTTATTATATTCTATATTTAGATATTATTATAAGAATTATTTTCCCTCTTTAAGAATTTTAGTAATAATCTATTACTTATAATTATATTTCCAAGACTTTTACTATTATAATCTAACTCTTTTAGTAAATTATAATTATCTAAATTAATTATATTAAAATATATATTAGATCTTCTAGTCTTAATATTAATATCTATATTACCGAATAATATTAAATTTATACTTTTTTATAAAGATATTAACTATCTTAAAGAGAGTCTCTATATCTAGAATAATATTACCTAGAATAGGAGGATTAAGTATTAACTTTAATTCCGGGGAGATTAAGGATTATATAGATATAGGAGATATACCTATTAGAGAACTTAATATTAATTATTAATCTTAAGGTGGAGAGTATAGTAGAGAGGGATTATAGACCTCTAGACTTAATAATAACTAGCCCTATCTTTCCTATTATTTATATACCTGTTTATATTAATAAGTAAGATCAAGTATAAGATATTAATCTTCTCTAATAACCTATTATATAAGCTTTAAAATAGATTAGAATTTAGCCTTTATTACTTAAAATAGTATTAGAGATACTAGAAAGCTAGATATATAAGATATAAAAGTTAATAATAAGTATAGGTATTTATCTAGGATTAAGCTTATTACTTAATAAGTAAATAATAAAACTAGGATAAGATTAATATTAAAATAGATTTTATAATTATTATATATTATCCAGGTTAACTTATTTATATCTTATTAATTATAAGATCTAGGGATATTAGAGAATTATTATAAATATAATATAAAGAGATTATTAATAGTATTATTATCTCTAATACTATAAAATAGAGAGATAATACTAATTATAATTAATAGACTTAAAGGATATAATAGATTTAATAAATTAGTATTATATTTAATATAATAACTTAAAGAGTATAATAAACTCGGTTAGTATAATAGATTCAGTAGGTTAGTATTATACTCTATATAATAGCACTTCTAAGAGATCAATTAATTACTAGAACTTAAACTTTAACTTTATCTTTAGGATCTAAGATCCGGTTTAATATCGGTTTATTAGTAGTAAGGTATATTTAATCTAGGAGAAGATAGAGAATATTAATCAGAGGTGAGCTCTAAGAGTGACTATTAGGATATTTATAATAATTATTCCTAGAGATAAGATTATTTTAATTATAACAGGTTAAATATTAAGGGATATAAAGAGGAAATATAATAGAATTCCCATATACTAACAATTATTTTTAAGTTAATAAGAATAATAAAAAGTTATACCTGTATAAGATTATACCTATATAATAAAAAGTCATACCCCTCTAATAATTACCTAAAATATATAAAAGAAAGTTACTCTTATTTATCTAATATTAAATAATATTAAAGATTTTAATATTATAGAGATCTAAAAGATATATATAGACTAATTAATAGGGAAATTATCTTACTTAAAATAAGAATAATATATAATAAACTATTATAATAAGAATATTATATTCTATATATATAAATAATATAAAATAACTAACCTATATAGAGATAAACACTAGATTAGAATAATAATACTAGAGGAGGATATTATAATATATATAGTATACTATCCCCCAAAAAAAAACAGGAATAATAACCTACACTAAATCCGCGAAATCAAAATACATATAATAATATATAATAATAATATTATCCTTATTAGGAATTTTAATTAATACTATCTAATCTAGGATATCTATAATTATTACTCTCTATATAGCTTATACCTTATTAAAGCTATAACTAGAATATACCTAAAATTAATTATTCTAAGAAAAGAACTAATACACTTATCTAATAATACCTAATATAATATAATTAATCTTATCTAGACTAATAACTAACTATAAATAGCTTTTAATAGCCTTATTAACCTTAAAGACTTAGACTATATCCCCTAGATAATAATAATCTATATATATAATAAGGTTAATATATAGGTAGAATAGATAGATATAAAACTTAACTAAAAAAGAATAGACTTAAACAAAACCTAACTTAAATCTAATATAATATTCTATAAAATAATAATTAATATAAAAACACTTAAGGAACTAAATACTAAAGTTAAGAAATTAATCACAGAACTTAACTAGATCGTAAAAGTATTAACACTAATATATTACCCCTATATAGAATATAAATATAAATAATAGTTAACTAAAAATAATAAGATAAAGAAGTATATAAAGATTATAAAAAGGGAGACCTAAAGGTAATTAATAAATAGTAATTAAGATAAGTTATAGGAAGCTCAGAAAGAACTTATAAATATAATTAATAAAACTAGAAAGTTAAAATAATATAAATATCTTAAGAGAATTTAAATAAAAGCTCTCTAGTTAATAGAGAAATGAGTATTATAATATATTAATAATAATAAGATAATTATAAAAATACTAAACTTAGAAAAGCTAGATAGAATAATAATATTAAGATTTATAGAGAAGATAACCCTCCTTATAACTTATTTCTTTCTAGTTATAAAAATAGATTTTAAGAGTAAGGAAAAATACAAATAACTTATTAACATAATACTAGAGATTAGCTAAAATATTAACTTAAAAAAACTAAAAGAAATTATAATAAATATCCAGGACTAGAAAATTATAGACCTAGATAATACTCCTATAGGGTTTATTAAGCTTTATAAGAACTAAATAATACTTATATTACTTAAATTAATAGAGATAAGCTTATAACTTATACATTACCTATAATACTTTTATAAAGTAAAAGTAATAATTATCCCAAAATCAGGGAAGATTAAAGTTAAGAGAATAAGACTAAAAGGATAATAACTAATCTTATTATTATCTATACTAGGAAAAGTAATTAAGATTATAATTATAAGATAATTAATAATTATAATAAAAGAGACTAATTTTCTACTTCTAAGATAGATAGAAAATAAAGTTAAAAGATTAATAAAAATAGTATTTTATATTATAATTAAAATAATAAAAGAAATATAAATATAATATAAAGTTATATTAATCTTCTTTCTTAATATAATAAGAACCTTTAATAAAGTTAATTATTAAAAGCTAATTAAAGTATTAATTAAAATAGACCTATTAGACTAGATAATCTAATAGATCTGGTTATTTCTAATAGATAGGAAAATATTACTAATATTTAATAATAATATAATAGTAAAGATAAAGATATTCTTAAGTATATCATAAAGATCACTACTCTTACTATTATTATTTATTATTTTTATTAGTAGATTATATAGAGTATTAGAAGAATAGGAGAGTTTAATAATAGTTAGCTTTACTAATAATATAAACCTACTAATAATTAGGAGAATAATATAGGAAATATATATATATATTAAAACTAGCTATAAAATTTACAAGATATAAGTAATAAAATATAATATAATCTTTAAACTAGAAAAGAGTAAATTACTTTACTTTTCTAGAGCCCGGACCCCCTCCCTGGAAAGTGTTATAGCCAGGCTCACTATAATAACCCTAAGAGTAGAAATTATATTTCTTAGGATATAAATTAATAAAAGACTAACCTAGAAAAACTATATTATATACCTTAAGTTAGAGAGTAAATAATATTATTATATATTATATATATTAATAATATTAACCTAGGACTATTCTCTCTATTAAATATAATTAATCTTTCTTTAAATAATATAGAATATTGTAATATATAGAATATTAATTATTTATATATTAATATACTCTAGGAGGAAACTTAAAAGAATAATACGAGTAATAATTAAGATACAGATAAAGTACCTATAACTTATAACTAGAACTTATAAGATAACACTAACTAGATCCCTAAAGATTAAATTAGGAATCCTCCCCCTAGACTTATATATAAATAGAAGATTAAATAAGATACTTATAAATATATACATAATAGGAATCCAGAGACTAATAGTTAAGATATAATATTATATTATGAATATACTCTATTAATATTACAGACCTTAATATAAGCTATAAGAAGAATCTATTATTTAATATAAATACTAGAAATAACTTAGAGAAAACCTAATAATAAGAATAGAAGATTAATAAAGGAAATAATAATAGTAAGGAGTGGATAAGATATAATATAACTACCCCTACTAATTACTATTACAAATAGATATAAAGGAATTCAATCCCCAAACATACTTAAAAACACATAAAATATAATCTAAATATATTAATATTATATTTATATAGATAAGGACTAGAAATATAGCACTTTGTGATTTTCTCTTTATATAAGGTATAACTAATATACTAATACTAATATATAAATATAGGAGAGTTAGGGAAGATCTCTTCTATATAATCTCATAATATACATAATATTAGAGGGATAGAGACTACCTAATTAAGACTAGAAGGGACTTAGTTAATACTCTAAGTTATTTAAGAAAAGTTATATTATTAATATAATAATATCTTAGTATAATATAACCACACTAGTTTAAATTTATAATATAACTCTAAAAAGAATAATAAGCTATTAAACTAATAAAGAAAATATAGAAATAATAATAATAGAGTGGAGAATGTTATTAAATAAAAAAGAACTTAAATATAAAAACCTCTTAAAAGAATGTTAGAATTAAAGTATTTATATTATATCCAAGTTTAAATATTATTAAAACTATCCTAATCACTCTTATTACTATTACTATTATTATTATTATTATTATTATTATCCTTATTACTTTTTTTATCCCTATTCTTATTATTATTATCTATATTTATCCTAGACTTAATATTACTAATATTAATAATACTAATAATATATAAATATATTAAGTGTATCTTAATATTAGAATTATTATTATTATTACTCTTAATAGACTAGTAGATATAATTAGAAATAGAATTACTAGAATTATTATTATTATTTAAGCTAGTAAACTAGGGTAGGCTATAATTAGAGAAAATTATACTTATATTATAGGAGAGATATTAGAATAGGTAGTTAGTTTTAACTAACTCTTCTATCCTAGATATAAAAGCTAAACAGGATAGAGAATAAGAGGAGTGGTAATTAGCTATAATTTCCTTATAAGAAGTATATAGAAACTCAGTTATTATAGTATTAAAATAAGTAAGAGTCTATAAAAATTAGTATATAAAAGTAAAGAGAAGGTAATAAGAAAGTAAATTATAAATATATTAAGTGAGTATTTAAGGTATTCTAGGCCTAGACCTCTATATAAAGCTAGTAAATAAGCATAATAAGATTATAAATAGACTAAGTAGGTTAATAATATAAAAGACAAATCAAAGATAGTATACCTATATAATAATATAACTTATAGCTATTATTATATATAGTATAATAACTAGAGTGTTCTCTGAGAACATAGAGTATAATTAGAGTATTATTAATACTAATAATATACTAGGTATAGTAAAGATAGGAAATCAGGTTAAGTATATTAAGGGTAATATTATAAATATAATATAAGCGAGACATAGAACTAAATATCTAAGATAGAGTTAATAAGAAAAGATATAGAAGAGGAGGACACTTATTATAGATAATTAAAAGACTAGAAATTAAGAAGAAATAGAAGAAAATAATACTAGAGATAGAGAATAAACCTAATATTAGAGAAATTAATAATATATAAAAGAAGTGAGTATAAGATAGAAGAGAAATATATTTATAAAGATAGGTATTAATAATAAAAAAAAGAAAGAGAAAAGAGAGGGAAAGAAATAAAAGAGATAGTAACTTTATACTATAAGTAATATATTACAGATAATTATGTAATTATTCTAAGTATATAAAATAAGGTAATCAGAGTGATTATAATATATAAATATAATAACTCAAGTATAATAATAATAGTATAAATAAATAAATAGTAGAATGTATTATAATAATTTATTAAAACCCAATATAATAATACTATTATAACTAAATAGGCCTAGAGCTAAAAGCCCTAATACCCAGTCTCACTTACCGAGGGTAATATAAGACTATATTACCCTGACTATAGTAAAACTAGTCCTAAAACCAGAGTTAAAATACTAATACCTTAGATTAGCTTATTATTAAGTATTATAATAAGAGTAGAAGATAATAAGTATATAATGTGTAAATGATAAGTGAGAGCTAAATGAGGTTTTTTTTCCGGAAAACTAGTTTTTTCCCTTATATAGACAAGTATAAAGATATTATAGGCTTAGTTAAATAAGTAAGTTAGAGTATACTAAATAAATAAATAAATAGTAATTATAATTATAATAGTTATTTTAGAGCTTATTTTAATAGTAATTATTATTATTATTATCTTAAGTTTTATAATTATCTTAAAAAGAGTAATTATAATTATCTTATTAATTATTATAATTATAATTATTATAATTAATTATATATTAGATTATCTAGATTATATTATAATAGTATTATTAGATTATCTTAATAATATTATAATAATATTATTAGGTTATCTTAATAATATTATAATAATATTATTAGGTTATCTTAATGATATTATAATAGAATTATTAGGTTATCTTATATAATAATGGTAAGGTAATCACTAGGGAAATATCTAGTAATCGTAGGATAGTCAAGTAGAGTAAAGATATATTCAAGATTATAATAAGACTGAAGTTTATCCTGCATCTTTTCAAGAAATAGGGTATACCTTTTAAGATATTGAGTTAAAACCATTCCGATTGAGATTCCTTACTAAGCCTTCTCGGCCTCATCCTTAGAACCTCTGTTATATTATCCCCCCTCTAAGGCCTGTTATCCTTGAGGGTAATAAATTGTAAGTCTCCCACAGGATATAATGTACCCGTAGCCAAATCGGAATTACAATATGTTTCCAGGCTATAATATGGTGGTAAAGTAAATAGCCCCATGCCGGCCCTATAATCCGGATAGTCCTAGTTTTCCTGATTATTATTTATAATGGCTGGTATTGTAGTGTCCTACTATTCCCATTTTAGGGCGATAATGACCGATTTATAGTATAAGTGATTGATTTATAATTAGAGTGATTATAGTTAAGATTAGTAGTGAATTATAAAAGTATTATAGATATATTAATCTTAATATCTTTTGCCTTTATTATTGTTTTCTTTCCTTTAATATATCTATTATTTAATCTTGTCCTGTAGCCTTCCACTTCTTAATTTCCCTTTATTTCTGAATATACTTATTCCTATATCTCTTATATATTTATTATTTGTGATAGCTCTCCCCATAACTCTCTGTCAACCTACTCCTAGTATTCCAGGGTTCTTAACTTATTAAGGTATAATATTAAGTCTTTCTAGAGATATAGGTTATTTCCTCTTATTATTCTCCTATAAACTATTTTCTAATAAAGAGAATAATATTATTATACCTTAGAATAATACTTATTTATTTTTATATTCTCAAATTATATTAATATTTAATATCTAGTATATAGGTTATACCTATTTAATTCTAGTATAAAATAAGCGGACTTAGGATAAGATAATTATTCATAGATTAGGGGATTTCTATCCCTATCCTATTATTTATAAGTTTATAGTGACTATATTTACCCATTATCTTTATTATATTAAAGTTAAAACTCTTTATTATATATAAATTCTTCTTAAACTCTTAGGGATTTTAATTACTAATTATAAAGTAATACTCTTAGATTAATAGAAGGTAATATAGATAATTATATATCTCTATATAAATTTGCCCATACTATCTTAATTATTAAATACCCTAACTAAGATAATAATATCCTTTATTCATTCTTATATTATTATACTATTACTCTGAATGCGGTCTAGCTACTAGAAACCTTTTATACTATTAAAAGCACTCACCTCTATTATTATAGGATAAATAATCTTCGTGCTAGTATTTCTATAAATTATTATAGCAATTTTGTGGGAGTTTCGGGCATAATACTAATATAATCTAATAACCCACTCTTAAAATATATAACACTCTAGTCAAGGTATGTCACCTTACTCTTAGATCCTAGAAGCCCTTTAATACTATATATTATAATACTGTGAATTTTCCCTGACTTCTAGATTCTGATCTTATACTAACTTAAATAGGTTAAGACTATCAGTAAATGATCTGTCCACTACTTTCCCTATCTTTTCAGATATAAGCCTAATTATCTAGCCTAGATAGCTATAAAGGGTGCTTTTAAGTGATATATATTAGTGGAGATTAAAACCAAACTTACTAGAAAACCCAATAAATCCTAATAGATATATAATTAATTTCCCAAATTTAAAGAGTTCTTAGTTATAGATATTTTATTATAGACTCTCTTAGATATTATAGCCCTTAATACTTAAATTAAGGATTAAGATCTTAGGATAATAAAAACTAGATATACCTAGTAATATCTTATATTAAATTAAATTTATAGTTTTCTTTATATATACTTTCCCATAGGCTATATAGAGATTCTCCTTAAACCCGAACTTAACTTAATTAATTAACTGGTTTTTTTACCTTTTTTAATTTTCTATACTTTTATTTAGATTTCATAACCAATTCTTAGTATTTCTAGATAGTATTAGGTATATTTATTAGATCTTCTTAGAGTATCTATTAATTATATTTTAATAGTTATCCCTTTCACTTTACTAAAAAGTAAATGTCTTTACGGAATCTCTTTTATATTATTATCTTTTTAACTTCCTATTCTATATCTTAATCTTCTAGATTAGGAATCAGTAATAGTTCAAGTATATTTCAGTCCTAATAGTATTATAGCTCTAATAGGCTAATATAGAATATATTATAAATCCTACTATATTTATCTAGTAAAGCTAATTAATATATTTAATTGCTAATTTTCTTGAGAATATAAAATAATCTAATATATTTAGAAATTAATTTTCTTTTTTTTCCTTTAAGATTAAGATTTTAAGTTAAGAGATTAATAAGATTACCAGTCTTAAAGACTTTCTCCTTATAATACTAATTATAATATCTTACTTATCTCTTAATTACTTTTTCCTATTATATTTTTAATTTTTAGTATAGGTCTTTAAAGCAATATACTCTTATACTAGCCTCTAGTATCCCCATACCCTATATATTATCCTTAATATATAGTCAAAACTTAGGAGAGTAATCTAGGAGAGTTTTAAATAGTAATACTCTAATTATAATATTCTTTATATTATTATAGACAAATTATACTATATATAATAATATTACCTAATTATTTTATTACTTATTAATAAAATATTATAAGTAATACTTAAATATCTAGTTTATCTGTTCTATTTGCCTATTAGTTTAGGGGTAAAATATTATTAATAATTTCCTCTCTATATTACTTTAATAATATAATTCTAACTAAAATTTACTAATAAAGATTAAGTTATAATCACTTATAATTCCCTTAGATATTTTATAAATCAGTTTAATCTCTTAATAAAAAAGTTATACTAGCTCTATAATATTAATTATTATACTAACTAATAAGAATACTATATACTTAATATATTAATCTATAATTACTAGAATTATATTAATTTCCTTTTCTCTATATATAATAGGTAATAATCCAGTAATAAAATCTATTGATATTTTTTATTAGGATCTTATAGGTATTAGTAGTAATTTGAGCTTTCTATATAGTTAATATTATTTAGAGATAATACCTTAATAAATTATATATATATATATCTAATCCTTAATATCTTCTTCTAGGCCTATCTAATAGAATCTTCTTTATATAAGATTTATAGTTCTTTTAATATTAAAGTATCTAGCTAGGATATTATTATAATATAATTATAATAATATATATTTAATAGATTCTTTATTTAGGATAAATATCTAATTCTTAAAATATACTAATCTATTTCTAATAAACTATATTATTTCTCCCTTAAAAGTTATATAAATTTCTAGACCTATTTATTTCTATATCTTTAGATCCTTTCTCTAAAGGAAATAGATTAACTTAATAATAGATTATAATATTATATTATTATAAGTATATTCCCTGAATATAGTCTTCTTAGCTATAATCTATAAGATAGATTATTTATAATTAGTCTTCTTATAGATCTATTTAGTCTATAATTTAGGATCTAATATATTATATACTTATTCTAGATAATTTATCTCTAATCTTTATAGAACTTGACTATTAAATTCTTAAATAGAGAAGTTTTCTTCTTAATATAATATTATATCTAACTACTTATTAAGTTTACTTTAGAACTAGATTATCTCTATTCTAACTAGCTAGTATCCTAGTTAATCTAATAAATTAGTATTTAGAGACTTCTTACCCTCAAATTCTAAATATCTTAATAGACTATCTATTAGATTAATCTTTCCTAGTTTATATTTAATAATAAAATTATATAATATTAGATAAATATATTATTATATCTATCTACTATTAAGCTTAAGAATTTTTATAAAAACTTATAGATTTTAATAATCATTTAGGATTTTAATAGGAAATATAACCCCTTTAAAGTAATATTATTAATATTTAAAAAACTTAATAATTATTATTATCTTATAATCTAGAGTTCTATAATTTAACTCTATACTAATAAACTTATAAGATTAGAATACCACAGAATAATATTAGCCCTATTTATCTAGCTAAGATAAAATCCCTACTATTATAAACTTAAAAATATTAATTTCCAGGTAAATTAAAAGAAATAGATTAAAATACTTTAGGAATAAAACCTTTTAAAATATCTATAATAAATAAAAGAATACCTTCCTTTTAGTTTTATCTAGCTTAATATATCCTAACTTCTTTCTATTCTTACTCTCCTTTAAAAGGATATTTAGAGGGACTATAATACCTAAATATCTATAAATAAATCTATAATAAAAGTTATAAAATCCTAAAAAAGCTTAAATTTCTCTAAAGGTTTTAGATTCTTTTTATTTAATTATTATTTTAATCCTCTCTAAATCTATTAATATTCTATTAATAATCAGGAAAAACCTTAAGAACTCTACCTAGATATAATAGAATATATACTTAGAGGATTTTATATAGAATTAAATCTCTTATAAGTATTCTAATATTATTTAAAGGTATTTTATATAGGATTTCCTGTCTTTCAAGAAAACCAGAATATTATCTAGATAAATAATATAAATAGTATCTACTAGACTCTAGAGGGCCTAGTAAATATAATCCTAGAATATAATTAATATATTAATAAGTCTAAAAGATATTATTAAATATTTAAAATAATTATATTAAGTTCAGAAAGTGATTTTCTATTTATTATCTTCTTTAATTTAAATATAATAATATATATCCCTAATATTAATTTTTAAGAAGAACTTAATTTCCTTAATCTAATCTATAATTTTTATAATTAGGGAAAGAGAATATTAATTCTTTCTTATTATTTTATTAAGTCCCTAATAATCTATATAAAGTTANAGAATATTATTCAATTTTAATATACATAGAATAGAAGTTCCTATTAAATTCTTTAACAAATAAATATATCTATTAATAATATTTCTTTATAGATATTTATTTAATATCTTAAATTCTTTTTAAAATAAGAAATAAATAAATCTAAATATTAAATAAATATCTAAAAATAGTTTAATAATATAACCTTAAATTCTATATTAAAGAGAGATTTCTAAATCCTTTATAAAGAAAGTATTCTTAGAATTTTAAAACTCTAAATAAAGTTCTTTTTCTGTTATTTAATATTTAACATAACTTCTCTATTATTATTATTCTATAAATTTAAACTAAATATCTATAAAGATATTAAAACTTCTGTAAAGAGATATATTTAAGATTATTCTATTTAATTTTGTACAATTATATTTCTTTTAATTACATAATGAATAATATTTAGATTTATTATAATAATTATTATTAAAATAAACTCATTTCACTTTAATATTATATTTTTATTAATATTTATTATAATCCTTTTAAAAGATCTAGATTATCTTCCCTTAGTAATTAATTAGAGATATTAAAACCTTCTAAATATAGTAGATTTTATATTTCAGTTTTGGAATTATTTTTAATATAGAGATCTTAATTTTATTATTTAAAATCCCCATAATATTAAGAGATTTCTAATCTTGAATTAAAAAATCCATTATTAAGTTTTTTTTAATTCTTAAAAAGAATAAATTAACATTAACAAAGTTATTTATCTTAATTAAGATTCTTTTATTTTATTTTCATTTCCTAAATCTTAGATTTTTTAACTAGATATATATTTATAAGATATCTATTATTATTATAAATATAATATTTAAAGATCCTATTATATATAAAAAGGGTTTTTTAAAATTTATCTTTTTAATAAAATTAATTCTTATTTTTATTTTTAATTAAGAAAATATCTTTTCAGAATTTCTTAAGAATTCTTTCTAATTTTTCTTAATTAAAAGTATTTTATATTCTCTTTTATCTTTATTTTCTTTTAGCTTTTTAAAGTTAAATATTTCATATATAATATTAAGATCTTAAGTGAATTTAATAAAGAAAAAGCTAATAATATCCAATTTATTAACTGATCTTTATCTAAAGGAGAAAAGGAATTAATACAAACCTAATAGATATAGTCAAGAAATTAAATATAATCTAAAATATTAGGAAATAGTAAACAATAATAAAAGTTTAAATTAAAGATTATAGATATTTAAAAAGCTTTAAAAAAAGCTCATAAACTCTTAGTATCCCTATAAGAAAATCTATCTTAATATCCTTTATTCTCTATATAGAGATATTAAATTAAATCTTATTAAAATCATATTAATTTGAATTTTAATCCCTCTATTAAGGAGTATAAGTCTCAGGATTCTATTATATCTAGAATATTAATAATAATTTAAACATAAAATAATTAATTTCATAATTCTTTATAATTTCTTAATATAAGATATCTATTTATATTTTAATAATCCATAATCTAGGAATATAATTTATATTAATTTTATTCTATCTTCTTATTAAAAACATAATTAAAAGTAATCTTCTTATATTATAAACTTTTAAATATATAATAGAGATTAAACTTATTAATATATTTTAATAGAGATTAATAATTAATATAACATACTTAATAAGTAAATTATACAGATAAATAAGTTATACACTTTTCTTAATCTCTTCTAATAGAATTATTATAAAAATACTATAAACTATTTAATTAATTAAAATTACTCACTATACTCTTCCCTAGATATCTTAATTACTATCTAATAGGTTCTTATATTATATCCGGTCTTACTATATATTCTATAATACTAAACCCCCGGTTACACTGACCTTTCTTAATTACTATTTCTTAATAATTTGGCCACTATCTATATATTAATATCTATCTGATTAATTATTTATTTTCCTTTCTTTATTATTATTACCTCTCTTTTCTATAATTATATCCTTTTTATTCTTTAATATTAATTTAATATCTTATTTACCTGTTAAAGGTCATGGATCTTAGCCCTTAATAATATTATCTTATATATATTTCCCTTTATTATCTTAATAAGAGACTTTATAGTCTCTATAATTAATTCTAGGGAGCTATTATAATATCTTCTAATCTATATTTTAAGATATTCAGATTAAGACTAAGCCTTAAAGATAGTTTTTAAAATTTTTAAAATCTAAGGGATTAAGGGATTAATTATTTCTTTAATTAATATTAGAATTTATAGCTATATATTAAGCTTTAAGATTATATTTTCTAGATTAAGAGAAATAAGTCTAGTCCCTTTAAAAACTATCTTAATATTTTTCTCTATTATAATAGCCTGAAATATAATATAAAAGGCTAGAAAGAACTTAATCTTTAAAATATAAATTATAGAGTATTTAATTAGATATTCTATTTCTTAATTATAAGCTTTCTTAAATATATTAAAGTACCTAATATTAAGGGATTAAAATAGATAAGATAAATAAGATAGTATATAAAATATAATAATCTTATTATCCTAATAATATCTCTTAAAATTAATAGAATAATAACTTTTATAATTATTAAGAATTAAGAGATAATAAGAACTAATTAATTAATTCC
>JAANBB010000684.1:0-15514 GCA_014621425.1 Cylindrodendrum hubeiense | reverse complement strand
CTCCCCCCGGCACCTGCACGCGCACGCTCACACACGCACCACACAGATTGCCCATCATGTCTCCACGCCTGCGCCAGGTGTTCCCTCTGCTTTCTTTTTTCGTGAACAAATTTCTGATTTTCACTTTTTTTATTTTTCAATTGCCGTGCTTTGCGTTTGTATTTGTGAATACCACCAATTAACGCCGGTACCCAAGTATCGACTGGGTCCCGGGATGGACAGGTCTGTGCAGCAGACAATACGTATTCCATCTTGGTGAACCATTGATACTACTAGCTCTGGTGGATATTGGTCTTTGACTCAGGTCCCCCCCCCGGAGTCCGCATCCTGCGCTATGGATGGTGATATGTACAAGTAGTACGTAGTGACTACAGCATGGATTTGCCCATGTCGCCCATCCCGGTCTTGGCACGCCGTTGATGCTAGGGATTTGGGCCGGTGTCAGAGGTTGGTTGCGAGGTCCGAAGCTGTCTGCCATTGCATTAGCTAGGGCGCTAGCTGGTCTCTTAGTTTCTTGCTTCTTGGGAACTGCCGGTCATGACCAGTAGTCACATAGTCTTGCTTTTACGTGACTTTCCCTCTCTCTATCAGCCTTTGTTGGCGCCCGGGGTTAGCCGTCTTCCGCATCCCTCCCCTCACCAGGACACGCTAGATACCTGGCTGGGCGATCCAAAGCAGGCATCTCCTGCACCTACGCAACCGAGTTAGTGTGGTTGAGTCGATGGCAAACCAGCTTGTCCAAAGCCGGGGGGTTTTGGCAATACCATCAACCAACACTCAAGACACATTCGTCGCAACATGTCTCCGCCGCACCAAAAAGAAGACTAATGACTGGGGAGGGCAAGCCGAAAGTGCACTTCACACCACACACACCCGTGGACTAGCACCAGATCCAACACACGGGACGCCGGACGTGGCATCCGCCCCCCTTCCTCCACCCCGGCCTGGCTGCGTAGTCGGTGCGCCCCGGCAAGCAGCCCGCAAGCTTGGCTTGCAAAGTGGCAAGCCAACAAGCCAGCCATCCAGCCCTTTGCAACGGTCCGTCGACGACGAACGCACCGAGTCCTTCACCACAGCCTGCCCAGGCATCGGGAGGGCGTTTTTAACTACTCCACTAGGGAAGATCCCCCCCATAGCTGGCCTGGGGTGCACGACCTGGTCCTCTTGGCCAACCGCTCGTCACTGACAGCCAGTTTCGCCATCGTGATCTGAGGTGTCGAGGGTCAAACACGCAGCACACTGGCGGGTCGGGGTCCACGACGACGAGAAACGTCGTACGTACCAGCTTCGTACCTAGTTGGGTACTCTCACCTGAAAGCTTGCATGGGCCAGCTTGGTACGTGCGAGGATGACCCCCAACCTTGTTGTGCGCCAGCCAATCTTGTCACAGCCTCGAGTCTCCCGCCAACAACAACAATAACAAAAACAACAATGCTGCATCAAATACTCAGCATGTACGGCTGAGATACAGTGCAGTCCACGCCTGGCATACTGCGATACATAGCAGTGGCATCTGTGCTCGCCGCCCGGGGCGTGACGACCTGGTCCCCGCCAGGCTCACTGAAGCCAAACCTTCCTGTCCCCCTTGTTCCCATCGCCGTCTTTGGGTTCGCATTGGTCTAGTGCCAATGCGTGGACACCGCACTTGCATCGCCGTAGGCCTGGTCCAGACTCAGCTGAGGTGCATGGACCAGGGGGTGACAGGTGGAAATGGCTCAGTGCAGTGCAGTCTCCTCTGCATTTGTGCTGTGTGACGCCTACCTCGCTCCGGTCTCTGCGTCCAGAGATGGGATGGGCTATGGATGCTTCAGGACGCCACTATGGATGAGCAGCTGTCGCCGGGCCCATCAATATCGGGTCTATTGGGTCTGGGGATCTGAGCTATTGGATCCCGTGGCCTGCAAGTGGCCATCCACGATCCATCCCACAGGTCGCGTCCCACAGATCACTGTGCGTCCGATGCATCAATCCGCTGGTCGTCGTCATGTTCCGAAAGGCCAAGCGCCATGGCCGAGGCGTCAGAATGACAATGGGAGCCGGCAACGGAGAGACAATGGGATGTGGTTACACGGCACGGGGGCACTTCCCGAGCAGGAACTATGACAGAGGTCAACAGGAGAGACAAATTGTGGTTGAGCTGTCATAATTCCTAAAATTGGAACATGCAATCTCTCTATCTTTCGCGAGCTGGCCGATTACGTAGTCGATTCTTCGTTTATTGAAGCACGGCTTCATGATATGTTTCCAGGATCCGGTACTGTACTGCAGGCTTACTCACCAGCACTCGCCTCCCAGTTCCAGCAGCGATTGAGGTGAGACCTCGTCACATGGCCATTCTCGTCTAACATTCCCAGATGCAGGCAAGGCTGGCAGGCTTGTCTTGACTTTAATCTCCTTTCCGCTTAGCTCGGGCGGGAGAGGCATTGGGGAATCGCAAGTGTGGGCGTCGCTTCTGGTGCCCCCCTTGCGGTATGGGGCTCGCGCTGGATCCATCAGCCACGCCCGTCGTCTTCGACGTCGATTCTTTGTCCGGAATGGAAGGTTGAATAGCTATCGCCCCCTCCACTTATCAAAAACACTGACTTATTGGAACTATAGCCTCGAGTTGCCATTGAGAATCGGTGTTGGATCTGGTATGAAGCGATCGCTATTGTCGCTGAATCGAGAGTACAATGGGGACGTGGCTCCACCCGCCAATCAAAGCTTGATGCGAGATGGCAGCCATTGTGGCATCCATTTGGCTGACTGGGTGCACGCGGGCCCTCCCATTCATGTCTCTCTGATCCGTCTGCGCCATCAACCTTGTTCAACGCCATGCATTCGGTCGCTTTGGAGGTTTGTGCCACCAGGTTCCCTTCCCATGGCACTGGGCGCGATGGCTCGAGGATGGTGCGCCTTCTCATGGTGGGCTGCATGCCACTTGATGGCGGCGACAACGTTGGCATTGTGGAATTCGTCGTCCACACAAAGGCGTCAGTCATCCCTAGTCTCCCTAATGGCGTCCTTCAGACATGAGCCAAAACGTACCCACATTGAATGTCTCTATTGTTTCTGCCGGAAACCAGTGACATCTGAGAACCACTCGGGCGAGGCCTTTTCCAATGCTCCCTGGTCAGGCCGTTGATGAAGCGGCCATGGCTGGAAGATGGACCATAGAGATGTTTCTGCGGAGCATGATTCCCCGCCAACGCTCTACATGCAAGGGCGACCACCTGGCAATGCGATGTCGATATACTGGGTCCGGTATGGCGGGAGCCCAGCGATTTGGGTCCATGCTAAGCATCGGATCGGACCCAGGCTTGCTCAACCATGTAGAGACCCGGGAGTGGCATCTGCCACACAACTATGTAGAGGCTGGCTGTATTGGCGCTGATGGATGAAGATCCCTGGGCCGTTTTGTGGGTAGTTTCGAGGACTAGTCAGTCGTCTTGTACCATAGTAGGTTGATTCGAGCCAGCTTATTGTCACATGCCTGCCTCACTCGGCACATGAAGTCATCGTTTGGAGATGTGAAAGCTCTCGCGGGCGAGTGAGCCGTCTAGGACATGGTGGGCCTAGAGGGGATTGGTATCACGAGGGTGGAAGGTGCGTCCTGTCACGGAGAAGTTAATAAATGTGCCGCTAGGGTTTGCAACTTTTCCCAATAGACTGAGCAGGTAAACTCCCTCGGAGCCCATTTTCAGCAAGGTGCTAGTCAGTTGACGTTCACGATAATGGCACTTTCCATCCGTCTCCAGAGGTGCGGCCTGTCACAGCGAATACAGCGAACCTAGACAAGGCTGACTAAGGTACCTAGCTCGCTTGTCTAGGCACACACCGCAGTGCACACAGCAGTCCATCCGCACACTGTCCATCTCCACGCAGACTCCTCCGTAGATGGTGCATGGATCTCGACCAGCCCCTGTCAAGAGGCTGCGGAATGCTGCCGCCACAGTCCAAAGCCAAGATGCCCTCGGGAACCCCTTTCTGGGGTCGGGACGCCATGGCGAGTCCGGCTAGCCGCGCTGGATGCTCAACCGTGGGAGCCAACCGAAATCGATAGCTTGGCTTCAGGGTTTCTCCAAACATCATCGACGTCGCCTCAACGAATCTCTGCCTCGGTCATTCACCGACGTTTCCGGAATGGGCGAACGCCTGCCGCCCCTCCCCAGCAGTTGAGGTCACCAGTTAGCCAATGCCCAATGCTGAGGTATACCGCAGTACTTCACAACCTCGCAAGCTCATGTGCCAATCACATTCGACCAGGCGAGGGCCAACGGAATTATCCCTTCGCGCACCCCGGTCCACCTGGACAACAGGCCAGCTTCACCTCCGAGACCCCAGTTGAGGATGGTGAGGTGGTGGGACAATTAATGTCTCCGCTGACTTTACTCCGGACAACGACACACCACTCCCATTGTGGACCGATGGAACAGTTGCTGCAACTGGCCCTAGGTCCATCAACACCCCGTCGCCCGCAAGGTGCCTCTGCACGGAGCTTCTTCTGCCATTGCAGAGTCGCCGAATGTCGCGTAAGCCAAGGATGGAACCAGGGTCGTTCTGGGGTTACATCCTTGGTGCATTCTGCCCTCCACGCAGGAGGGAATCGGCTTCAATCCTGTCAATTAACTGTGGCGATCTTGTCCCGTACAGACGAAACACGGTGCCATGTGCCAGAGCCAGATCCCAAGGGCCAGGGGCCTCTCTCGAGCTAACCGCAAGCCATCCGTGTGCCAAACTAGCTTGGTGGCCCACCAAATTGATGGCGTCTGCCGCGGGTGGGGCTATGTCCCTAGCGATGAGCAGTAGGCGATAAGGCTAACGGAAAAAACGTCACGCCTATGCAAGCTCCATTCGTTAGCACATGAGCCTAAGCATTGAGGGAGCGGGGATCGTGCCATAAGGCGGAGCACCGTGGGCCTTGACCAAAGATCGAGACCATTCGACCAAGGCTATCCTAGTCGACCGTCACAGGCGGATTGCTCTGCATCCCGGTAGTACGGGACGTGCCAGATCCAACGCCCCACGTCGCATGGATGCAGATTCCTCCTCATCCGAGGCTATCGAGGTTTGATCATGAAAATACTCAATTGGCCGGCCAAGAGTACAGTCAAAGCTGTCCAGGGTTATGGCCCCCGGAGAGTCGTCCCACCCAGATTCCATCTTGGGCAGCATGCGAGATTTAGCGGACAGGTGAGAGAACAAGTCGGTGTTTGATGCCAAGATTTGACAATATACACAGGTGTTGGGGTGGGAGGAGTGCTTCGGCTCAAAGGCAACTTGAAGAGACCAGGCTTGAACCAGGCCTCAACCCCCATCGCTGGTTCGCACGACGCACAGCGGAAATAGCCATTGAGGGTATTCGTCACCTCGGTCGCCTCGGCTCGCACAGGGGACCGGGACGGGCTGTCACCGCTGCACGTACGCGCTGAACCTGGAGCTATCGCAAATACAGAGCTGCCGTGATGGTGTCACACGACCAGGGACAGGAGCATACAAGGAGAGCATACAAAGAGAGATTCCGTTGGGGTCAGTTGCCAGGTCTGTACGAGGGGCATTTATGCAACCCAAAGCCTCGGGACCGACCAGTCAGCATGGCTGCGTTGTTTCTCTAACTGTCTCTCGCAAGTTCCCCATGTACGACGCACCAGTGTACTTGACGTTGGATGGACCGATGGAGTCCCAGGGCTAACAGTACTTCCGTGGTGGCATACTCCGCCGGGAACTGCGGTCGCCTGGTCGTATTTTGCTTCTTCTCCCACCACACGGGCACCGGGGCAAGGGTCAGCCGCCCGGCGTTGACTATCGCAGGACAGATGGACCTGCATGGGCAAAATGTGATGCCTCATTCCCTAAACTCTCGACGGCGTGGGAGGGGAAACCGTTCAGCACGTGGAGCAGCGTCTTGGCTGCTGAGACTTGGGAACAGCTGAGCGCTAGCAGCGCCTTTCTGCAAACCCTTGCCGTAGGACCTCCGCCCAGTGACGGCGATGTCTACCAGGAGAGACAAGCTCTCGGTGACCTAACGAGATTTGGGTTTATTGATTCTGCGATATGAAGTCGGCCGCCCTGTGTGGCCCAGGCGGGCGCTAGTAACTGCCTTGGATCAAGTTGCAGAACGGGGCACACATCCGGCCAGCATGAGGCCTGTTGGCACAGTGGAGAAATCCTCTCATCGACGCCCTCAAATGGCGGATGATCTGCACTCGGTATCCCTGTGCCGATCGTCCCTGGTGGCGCCTCTCTCCAAGCCCATCTACAAGGCTTACCGGGCCTAGGCGCTTTGTCGAGACGTTGTGTGTGCCAGCGTCAATCAGCCTCCTTTTGCTACCAGACTTCATCAAACTCTACTCTTTGACGACTTATTTGAACTTTGGAGATGGGGAGCACAGCGACCAAGGCTTCAAGGGCTGGTACTACGCATGTCACACCGTCAGCCTGATCCAATGTCTGAGCTTGCACACATGCACAGAGCCTAAGAAAATGCCCAGGGTACCAGTTTCTGATTGGTTATGCAAGGCCTCATCCCCTGTCTCAATTGGGACCATCGTGGAATTACTTTTTCTTCTTTCACTGGCTCGTCCCCCCCTCACTCTCGATCGCTCTCCCTCTGAGATCTTGTCTACGAAATGCAGAAGAGCTAGCATGAGAAGCGCGCTCGAGTCGGTCCTGGGCCGTTGTGGCCTGACGGGAGGCATTTGATATTGAGAACTCGAGGTTCTCCCATGCCATGTAGCCTTGCGGCACGGACATCGAGTCACCGTACCCAGGGATGTCTATCCTGGACGCCAGCGACGCAAACGCTCACCCGGTTAGAGTGACAGCCCGCGCGCCACACGCGCCCGGAGCGCACTACGTACCGCCTGTACATGCAATCTCTCAAGGGTACGTACTGCGCCGTATGTGCAGCGTAAGCTCGCGGTCCGCCTCTCAAATGCCGGGACCACTCCCTAAGCCCTAGGGGCGCACCAACAACAGGCATGGACAAAGTGCTGGGTGCCTGTGTGCGCGCGCGTGCATTTGGTTGCTGGTGCTCGCAGCCCTAGTGCAGGCCTCCCAGTGAGCCGTTATAGGCGGAGTGACAGAGCGGCTGAGCTCGTTGCTTTTCGGACGGGGATCATTGGAGGAGCGGATGGGAAATTGACAAAGCAGGGCTCTGGTGTGCGCCGAGAGAGATTGGGTTGGGCTGAAGGACTGCAGCAGTGCACGACGGCGGGTTGAGGCATGTCAGCTCCTGGCCTGCGTCAGCCGTCTTGGATCAAGGGACTCTCAAAGGTTGGGGGGCTATTTGTAAGGTACAATGGCGTCTGAATATATGCAGACGGTCCGTGGTAAAACCTGGCCAAAACGAGAGGTTCTGCGTCTCAGTCGTCCGAGTGAGTCCTTCGGTTCGGGAGAGCCCTGTTGCAGCTTGTCTCTATACTTTGCCTCGGAAGACTGGAACAGTAGCCGGGAGAGTCAGGGCTCGTCCCGGTCAAGAGATCTATCACATCGCGCTGATCATGCCGTCCCCCTCTCCTCCACGGAGCTGCGAGGCATGTCTCCCGGGAGAGACTCCTGTGTAGCCGGTTACGCAGGCCGTCATCGTGTCGTTGTCGTTGCCGTTCAGCTGGGTGGGCTAGTCCTCACTCGGCCGTCGTTGCACTAATGCCGTCAAGCCCCAGACCCTCGGGGCGCGGCTGTTGACTATTGATGTGGTTGGGTTTGGAGAGCGCGGGTTGATGCAGGACTTGGGCATAGGGCTTGGTGGCTGAGGGATGAGCTGGAGCCGACGGCACCCAGTGCAGCAACACGCCTGGGAGATGGGAGAGCCCATTCGGATGCCGCCTAGTTTGGGTCGCGCGGACCACTGTTAAGGCCGGTCGGGATGGCATCAATGGACGCTATCCCTGCTCATCTCATCAACTAGCCTGCCGGCCGTTGATGGCAGATCCCGGAAGACTTGCCGCTCGCTATACGAAATCGACCTTTTGCCGTGTCAGACTTACGGCATTTGCCATGATGGCAGTCGATCCTTGCAAATTGCCCATCTCCGTCTGACTTATTTCATGGCTGCTTACCCTCCCCGCCGGTTGCGGAAAGCTTGGCTTTGGGGCACGTACCAGGATGAGATCTCATGAGAGCCCATTCCCACCACGGCACTTGGGTCGCGACGGCAAATACGTGCACTAACCCAACTGGAGCGGAATATGCTTAAGTTCGTTGCTTGGCGAGAGAGGACGGGCTGGTCGAGGCTGTCCGAGCGGTTAGTGAGCAACAAGTGAGGGCCGTTGTGCTGTGCTCCGGACTGGCAGCGAGAGGTAACTTACTGTAAGTCGAGTGCCGCGCTTCGCCGAAACGGTTCCGCAACCTTGGTCTGCTCGGACGTCCGAGTGGTTCACCAGCAGCAACGACAACAACATTTGGAGCCTCAGATGCGCTTCAGCACCCGTAAAAAGGCGTCTTTGGACCGTCTGCCTCACAGAACTGCCGCTCCTCTTCCCGACCCGAAACTGCAAGCATTGCTCGCGGCATGGATTTCCTCCTCCGCCGTCACGTGGCTCGGTCCCCGCAAGGGCCGAGCAGTCGGCCTCTTACAACCATCTATATGAGCCGATGGATGCATCATGGCTGTTGCTTCATCGTTCACTCGAGCGGGGTTGCCAGTGTAGCTTCGAGAGCCAATTCCTGAATCATGGATCGCCTCCCTCAGGAAATCTACAACGAAATCGGAACTTTCTTCGCGGACTCGGAAGAGAACCCGAGATATGTGCTCTCATCCCCTCTAACCGTCGAGCGGCCGGCCCTCGCTACCATCTCACGTCCGTGGCAGCAGGCAATCGAAAAGCAGACGTTCCGGAAGCTTCGTTTGAGGAGCACAGACTTGGACCGGTTTGAAAAGACCGTCACGGGTAGTCGCCGACGCTTCCTCAGCGGCATCCGGTTCGTCATCATCCTCCCCGGGTATCCCGCCGAGGCTCGCGGCCGGTTCGAGCGAGAAGCGGACCGGGAAGCCAACGACAAGGCCTTTACCGACGCGGTGAACGGCCTATTTCGCATCCTCAGATCCTGGGATGAGGGCAGAGACGGCTTGGATACCAGGTACTCTATCCACCTCGATATCGAGGCCGTCTACTCTCCCACGGATGACTTTCACAATGGCAGCCGCGGTGCTCCCCGTCGCATTGAAAGACTGGATGTTGCCGAGCTGGAAAACGATGAGGAAGTCCGCCGTCGTGACTTGCAAGACCGTCGTTTCCAGTATTCGTACATCCGGTTGCTTCGGCCGGCCGAGCTGCCCGTGGTGCGCGCCATCAGCGGGTTCAATACGACCGTCATGAAAAGGACGCTCGCCCATCGAACCGCCGTGGAAATCGCGGCCAAGCTGCCAAATTTGCGCAGCGGGAATTGGTTCATGGACGATACCGAGCAGCGCTATCCGGCTATGCGCCGCTCCTGTCGGCATCAACTAGCCGAGGTTGTCCGCGAAGTGTTACCGGCTGCGGCGGTGCTGCATACGCTCCACGTCTGCATGAGCCAAGACTTGCTTTGGAACCACGCTTGGCTGCCGGCCGATTTGACCACTGTAGGCAGGGAAGCATCTGATCCTCTTGGCCACGCCATTCGTGAGGCCACAGCTGACCTCGGAAGCCTCAAAAGTCTCACAGTAACAGGATGTCTTGACGAGTCGCTCCTCTGGCCAAGCCCGGGTCTGAACCCGTCTCTTGTCGAGCCGTTTTGGCAAAGGTTGCAACGCCTCGATGTGCAGTTCAATATGACGACGCCATCAGGAGGTTGGTACTTTCGCGCGCGCAAACCGGGCGATAACATTGATCCACCGCTGGCTGCGCGCTCGATCAACCTAATGCCCCCAGGACATGGGCACAGCGAGGACGATGACATTGCAGCAGCTCTGCGGTACTCTGATTCCGAGAACCAGAGACTCTCAGGCGCTTCCATGTGTTTGTTTCGCTGGGTACCAGACGAGGAGTCGCTGGTGCCCCTAATCGAAGCTTTCGGGCGAGTCTGCTCCCAGATGCCGTCTCTGAAAGTCGCCTCCCTCATGACCATGATCCACGTCTCGTTGGAGGTTGGGACAGGCCGGCATGTTCCGACTCGCTCACCATGGGGAGTCTCGTACGCTGCTCCAGGTGAGGTATTCCCCCAGCAGTTCCAGCTTGACCCTGCGTATCGTGAAGACGGAGGACAGCGGAGGTTGCTCTGGGACGTGAAAGATTGGCAACCTCCTGGTCATCTTAAGAGTACCCTGGGTGCTATTGGACGAGAACGATACGGGGATGAGCTTGTCGAGAAGAATGTCGACTTCTGGGCAGCGGTCATGAAACCCCGCGAGCTCTCCCGGTTCAGATGTTCATACTGGTAAATCTCATAGCCGGAAGGCAAAGAGATACCGCATACACAGCCCTCTTGTGGCTAAATGGACGGGGCACACAACACTGCACAGCTTGGGGCTTTTTGTAAATGTCGAGTCACGCCGGGGTTTGATACCTCGGCAACCCTTTGAGTCTGTGGCCGCGGCTTGTCTGGTATAAGACTGGTACATATGGGTTGCTGGATATAGGATTTCAGGAATATTTTGTTTGCATCTTTTTTATGACGGTATATGGGTATCTAACTGACTGCACCATGAGGATTAAGGGAATTTGGGGGAATGGACACATGATCATTTGACGAGATACTTGATAACACAGAAACAACTCATCTTAGTTCGAACAAATCGCGAGGAAGGTTTCTTGATGGATCACAATTCTCTGCCTGTGTGAATAAAGTATCCTGCCTGTGTTTTAAGCCTCGTCGAGCCTTCGAATTATGTCGGCAACCGCAACTGCAAGCTTACTCTTAAGTAAATAAAGCCATGACAATACTAAGACAAGAATTGGATGATACAAATTAATACCGAGGGCTTGGTGTAAATAGTTATAGAGACGCGTTGTGCCATCTGATGGTAGTCAGTGACTGCCGGGGAGAGAATTACAATCCGGGGTGGGGACAAGCATAGTCTCTTGCCATCGAGTTCAACCTCATTCCCATCGCAAGGTCCTGCAAAGCCGCTGTTTGTGCCACAACTAGAGACAGTACTATAGGAAGCTTTCGACCTCCGACGAGATCGATGCGCAGAGGATGCCCCAGTGGTCCAAAGATCTGTGGAAGCTTAACACGTAAGATACTCGGATCACTCACTGCTAACAAGGGCTATCTATTTCAAGTCCGCAACAAGACGGTGCTATGATTGGGCTGTAGTTCGTGTTCATAAGCCAGTGAAGATTAATATGTGTATAAAACAGTGTATTTGTGTCTCAATTGTCGTCCGAAATTCCCACAACCGCCCCTGAGACCAATGATCAATCGGATCGATATTTTGCAATATAATGAGATTAACTAGGCTAGTAGTTGCCTGTGAGCTTCCGAGTAAGAGTGTTGGCTCATGTTCAGAGCAAAGAGCCCTCGTTGCATCTAGCAATGGCCACCGTTGGGGTCAACACTGTTCCAATACTAGCTTTCGTCCCAGCAGCGCATGAACAAAGACAAGAAACCCACTCGAAGATCCAACTGGGGGATCATGACCGCCCTTTCGCCTGACTTGGAAGTCGGCATGGATGCCGTCACCGACCTAGAGGTACCCGTTCTTGGGTCCTAATCGCCGTCGTCTCCTTCACAGGTGTTGCCATGACCGACTGTCACAACGGCAGTGAGCTCTGTGACGACTCCCAGGCCACGGTGCTGGCGAGGCTGTTGTAAACGCTGTGCCAGCGAACCGCGCTCGCGGGCAACTTCTACTAGGACCAAACGAAGAGGGCTTCAGAATGGATTTGTAATTGTCAAGTTATGGTAGAAAGATGACGAAGTTGGGGGTCGAAGGCTGGTGGCGTTCTGTATGCTATGGACTGCCCGGTTTGTCTCTCGCTATAATGTTTCCCGACAGTTGAGGCTCGCGACATCAGCACCTTATATAATATTTCATGTAGGCCTTCGAGCGCTTCTACAGCCACCCATCCCTCTCAACCCCTAATTCAGACACTGAGTTGTCACTACTGCTATTATTGGCATTGCAGAGCAAACGGTGGATGGCTGCGAGTATTCGCAAAGACGCAGAAGACGTGAGAGAAGGGTGCAAAGACGTCAGAGAAAGATGTTAGCGAAGTGCTTCGGAGCCAGCGGGTGGTTGGGCGGAAGTTTATTGCGGGAGGATTTGAGACAAAATACAGACAGTCGTGACTGTTAGCAATGAGGGGTTCCATTCACACAGTTCACCCGACGTTATGATGTGATACGTTTGGTCCAGTTTAGTTGTATACAAAGAAGTCGAGGTCATTAATTAGAGAGTTTTCTATGAGTCTCAAGGCTTTGTAGAGCGTAAAGACTGAGAGGGGCAGAGCAAGGCTACATTGAATCTGTCACGCTGTGTCGTGTGGGACAATGGAGAAGGTCTCGTTAACAATACTGGACCCTGTTGGTATATCTGGACGGCGGGATTGGGTTCAAACGGTCCGAATCTTGGCCGAGGAGCTATTTTCCAAGACCGCTACGTAGTGACGCGACCCAGTGATAGGGTCGAAAGGGTGATGATGTGGGAGGACGCCAGTTCTTGATAGGATACAGGGTTCTTGGGAGGACAGTGTTCTTGAGAAGATACAAGGTTCTTGGGAAGACCTTGTTCTTGGGAAGACACAAAGTTCTCGGATGGTTTCATATCAACGGCGCCCGAAGCTGTCGGACCCCTTCATCGCCAGTTAAACGTTCTCGAGCCTGCTCAACCCCCCGGGATGAGGTGGCAGGAGCACACAAAGTCTCTCGATGGCTTCATATCAACCGCTCCGAAAGCCGTCGGCTTCCTTCATTGCCGGCAAAACCTGCTCAAGCCTGCTCAGCGCCCAAGACAGAACATGTAGCACGCCCATGCTGGGCCGTGCCATGCCGTGATGGGATTTCCCGTCGTGAAACTCGAGGCATCACTTGATGGGATGGATCGGAGCCTGTGTTGTGAAGGCGTCGTCGGCGTCGTCAGCGCCAAGCGACGGCATGTTTGGAGATTTGATCGCAGAGGACGCCGCTGCGATCAGATGAGACGAACTTGCGACCCATTCCTGCGACGATCCTCCATCCCTTTGTTGTTGGATGTGCCATGGGTGGGAGGGAGTTGAGGTTGGGAGGGTTGAGAGCCGCAGAGAGACAGACAGACACCCTTGTCGATCCATATCTCGCCGGCGCGGTCGGTACCTCGGCCATGTACCGGTACAAGCAACGGAGCGGCAGGCCAAGCCGGAGTGGGACTCTGCCGGCTTCACATCAGCAATGCGACAAAGCAACGAGGTTATTTGCGCAAGAAAAGGCCCATTGCCAGCGGGTCTTCGCTGGGCCGTCGTGGCGAGCTGGTAAAGACGTTTGGCAGACGAGAAGCTTGAGTCAAATACCCGGGCTTCCCCAAAGACAGACCCGGCAAACCCCACACGACCGACTTGCTGGATTCAACGGCCAAGACCAAGACCAAGACCATACCTGTTCACATCATCAGATTGTTCAACAGAGTGTCGATAGACAGATCAAGAGCATTTCGACAGTTACTCTCGCTACTCTCGTTTCTCACGGTTCTCTCATCCGGGTCCTCGACACCCTGTTCAACCCAATTCTCCCCGCCTGGGCCATCTCCGGACCTTGTCTCACGCACCTCGCACGCACCTTGGTGGTTACGCTGGACAGTTAAAACACCAACCCTCACACAATCAAAGCTTGACTTCCTCACCACCTTGCCAGCCCTCCTCCATCGCTCCTCAAGATTCAAGATGAGCTTCTTCCCCCGCCATGACATGTCCGACATGGACGACAGCTCCAGCTCCGGCTCCAACTCGTCCTCCGACTCCATGTCGAGCATCATGAACATGGTCTTCCAGACCCAACGCTCAACACCGCTGTACTCGAACTCGTGGACACCCTCCAGCGCGGGCGCCTACGCCGGCACCTGCATCTTCCTCGTCGTCCTCACCATCATCGGCCGCCTGCTGCTCGCCCTCAAGGCCGTCCAGGAGGCCCGCTGGCTCGACCGCGAAGCCGCCCGCCGCTACGTCGCCGTCAACGGCAAGATCCCCCTCGCTGAGCAGGTCGCCGTCAGCCCCGACGCCCGCCAGATGACCCTCTCGGCCAACGGCGCCGAGGAGACCGTCATGGTCGTCGAGCGCAAGCGCGGAGTGTCGCGCCCGTGGCGGTTCAGCGTCGAGCCCGTCCGCGCGGTTCTCGACACCGTCATTGTTGGGATTGGATATCTGCTGTACGTTGCCGCCCTCTCCCTCTGATGCCTGGGGCAAATAGCTAACTCTAGATGCAGCATGTTGGCCGTCATGACGATGAACGTGGGCTACTTCATGTCGGTGCTAGCTGGTGTCTTCATTGGCAGCCTGGCCGTCGGCCGATACACTCAAATGACGGAGCATTGAACCGAGCTACGACTCGACATTTCTTTCTTTCTTACTACGGCGTCATCTACATACACACGAGGTTTTGCGCAGGCGTAACGGGCCTCTGTAAACAAGCGGGCATTCTGGGCGTTGGGGATATTTCAGCTGATACACGGGTTGTCGCCTTGGAGACAAACGCGGGCATGACACACGGCAGTCCACACGGAATTCAATCAATCAATTAAACATATGCAAATCATTGACTCGTCTGGTCTTCTCACATACATGCTCGTCCGCTCATGGCAATGGCTGTCGCAGGCGACCAAGTACCTCGCGTACAGGTACATGGCCCGGAACCGAAGGCACAGAAAACCTTCTCAAACCTGCTCACCCGCGCGCCACGCCAACGCCTGGTGCAGCCTTAGCCTCGGACGCTAGCCTATATCGCAGTGACAGGCGCACAACTCGACGTGTGCCATGAAGCAAGCCGAGAAGCCTAGAAGCCATATTAATAAGCAAGACCAAGAGCTGTCGGAGACTTCCAGGTCCCTAGTCCGCAATGCATAGTCCGCAATGCATAGGTAGGTAGGAGGCAGACATATATCGCCCGGCAGATACAACGTGCGGAGGCTTGTAACTCGGTGCCCGGAAGAGTACTGAACTATGGCTCTAGTCAATGACTCGGAAAAGGAACCCATGCCATGCGATTTATCGACACTGACAAGACACAGCGAGAAGAACTCAATTCATTTATACCCCGGGTCCTATTGATTCGCTTCCGTCGCAGTGTTGTTCATGGCGAACAGGCTCGAAGCAACGCACATCTTCAAGTGCCATGCGCCCCTAGTCCTCCGTCAGACCATGCTCAGCAACCTACCACTTTACCACATTCGCAATGTCTCCAAAAATGCATCCATGCGTGGCTTCGGGTTGACTCTAATTCCCTTGGTTCTACAGTGTTGCCGAGGGCACTCTGTCGCATCCTAACGCCCCAGCGCAAAGACCCCAGGTGCCGTCTCTCGACTCAACTCATCCATCCTATATATAGCAAACCACCTCCCATCACCAAACCTTCAACACCACCTTCACATCCACACCCTCACCCTCTCCCCCCCTCCCAAAAAGCAATCCCGCTGCAAAGAGAA